>JAPDOI010000418.1:320000-622640 GCA_029168955.1 Aplectana chamaeleonis
CGAAGTCATCAGGTGGGCTAAACCGTATTGCGTAACACGTGGACGTCCGAAAGGAAGACAAATGCGCAGGGGGCTGTTGCCTCTATCTCGTAGTCTCGGCGCATGGCACAGGTGCGAAGACTACGCATCAGTCCGGAGACACCGATTAGGTCCGACCCCCTTCGAGTGGACTTATTTTCATCTGAGAGACTGTCACTTACACCTCCGATGCAAGAGGTTGACGAACTCACGCGTAGCGTCAGTGAGTTTAAACGTGTAAAGTGCTGGTGAATGCCTTGTCCAGATCTTATGCCTGACGCATGGCAACGTACATACACTGGTCATTGCGGGACCAGTCCGGCTGAGAATGTGCCGAATCTATGCCAAGTGATCTGTGTTTCTCGATAAGGATTGCCCTCCTATAATGACAGCTTTGATGAGTTCATACTTCTATCGCAATGTGATACGACAACACGCTTCAAAAATGGATTGACCGGCGACGTCTCATTTCCTCGCCTAAGCACAGGGGCAAACGCTGGTGTTGATCCTATAAAGATGTCGCTTCGTGACCAACCACAAGGCTCTTCCTAAAACAATAGTACCGTCTATTCAAAAAGGACACGCGTTTCCGCAGCATGCACTAAGGGATAATGAAATTCCAATGGAACACCAGAAATATGAAGCAAACTCGCTAATCGGGCAAACGTCAATAGAAACATGACAGCAGTACAACATTACAATGCGTTTATTCACCTGTGAATCGGATTCCGGCTAACGTCAGAGAAACAATCTAAGCGAATCTGTCGCCTGCAGTCAACAATGGATGTTGTTTGGCAGACACTGTGCACAGCCACCGGGATTTCGTGAACAACAACATTTTGCCTGAGGGGAAGTTCAAAAAGGAAATAACTAATTACTGAGACCAAGCATCTGAGGCTCATTTCCTGATTCGTAACAATGAAATACCAGAGAGGCAAAATTTGCGATCATAAAGTGTTCAAACTACCAAAAAAATTATGAGGACACCATGAGACTAAAAGTGCCGACCAACGACAAAACGAAGAAACAATTAAGCGGATAGCGACAGCCGACGAAGGACGCTCTGCCACTCCCAAGGGGCCTTATCCAAGTGGCTATGAATTATTTTGAACTTATGGCTAGAAGACGTTTGACTCGGTCGTCAGGGTGACACCAAGGAATCCTTTCCATTATTTGATGTTGTGTCATGTTATCTCGCGTGTTGTTATGTAATGTTGCCATGTCATTTCGGGTTATTTTATGACAGGTTTTGTCGCTTTATGTTATGCCGTGCAGTGTTATGCATCGTTGTCTTGTTATAAGGTGTCGTTTTGTATCATGTTGTGCTAAGACAGATCATGCCATGCTAAGTTGTTACGTTGTGCTATATTATGTTATGTTATTTATGTCATGTCATGTCATGTTATGCTGTGTTAAGCTATGTTATGCTATGTTATGCTATGTCATGTATTGTCACGTTATGCCATGTAAGGTATGTTATGTTATGCTATGTTATGTTATGTTATGTTATGTTATATTATGTTATGTTATGTTATATTATATGTTATGCTATGTTATGTTATGTTATGTTATGTTATATTATGTTACGTTATGTTATGTTATGTTATGTTATGTTATGTTACGTTATGTTATGTTATGTTATGTTATGTTATGTTATGTTATGTTATATTTATGTTATGTTATGTTATGTTATGTTATGTTATGTTATATTATATTATGTTATGTTATGTTATATTATGTTATGTTATGTTATGTTATGTTATGTTATGTTATGTTATGTTATGTTATGTTAGTTCGTTTTATGTCATGTTATGTCATGCTATCTTATGCCACGTTATGTCGTGTTATGTCTGTAATGTCATGTTCTGTTGTGCCATGTTATGTCTGTCATGTTATGTTATGATCATTTTATGTTGTGATATGTCTCATGTCGTGTCATGTTGTGTCAAGTTATGTCATGTTATGTCATGTTTTTTCATGTATCTCATGCTACGCCATGTTTTCATGTCATCTCTGTTATGTTATGTTATGTTATGTTATGTTATGTTATGTTATGTTATGTTATGTTATGTTATGTTATGTTATGTTATGTTATGTTATGTTATGTTATGTTATGTTATGTTATGTTATGTTATGTTATATGTTATGTTATATATATATGTTATGTTATGTTATGTTATGTTATGTTATGTTATGTTATATTTATGTTATGTTATGTTATGTTATGTTATGTTATGTTATATGTTATGTTATGTTATGTTATGTTATGTTATGTTACGTTATGTTATGTTATGCTATGTTACGTTATGTTGTGTTATGTTATGTTATGTCGTATTGTGTTATGTTAGCAATGAGCAGAAATCGGCACGGGTTACGGCGGCTAAATCGTTGAACTGGTATTTTTAACAATTTCACGACACTATTGGCAATTATGCATGGCTAAATTAGCATTTTCAAGCAGTGGATCAATGTTTACCGCAATTCGTCTCTCACATCTCTATAGACAAAAACATGAAAATTCCCATGCCAACTAATTAATACGTCTCCAGTGTCTCTGCATGGCTTGAGGGGGTCCAATTCCAGGCGAATAATATCGTTTCGCAGCTGTTAATGACTGACACGTAAGTTTTCTCACAGATTGGAACTCGCGAACAAAAAACTGTGACTAATGCCTCGGAAAAATCTGCATTTTCTGTGTGAAATGTGAAACCATTTCATCGAAATTTTCTATACAAATCTCAACACTTCAGGCATGAAATATTATTACCTGATAGGCAAGGAAATGGAAAAAAACTTTCAGTGCACATTTTTCTTCTTAGAATAGGTCTTCATCAAGAAGTGATGCATACTGTAATAGAGCAGGGTTTTGAGAATCGTGGTAGTGGCACATGCCATTTCCAGGCCAGTGCTAATTACTTTCGTAAGAAGTCAAGCAACGTCATCAAAAGAATATCTGAAAAGAAGAATTGATCTCAGTCGCGAAATTCAGCAGTGCACGGAAACGAGAAAATAGTGAAACTGTCATTTGCAAAGAAGCACGGTCAGCAGCTTCATTACTTGGGGAGAATGATTAGTTTAGCATCCCATATGCTGTACTCAAACTTAGTTAAACTCGGCCAGGGAGCTTTGGGTAGCTCCTAAAATTGTATCAGTGGTGAAACTGACTTAAAACTTCATCGAAATATAGTTTTATATACCCTCTGTTTCAGAGCCAAATTCATTGTGTGCCATTGCGGAAGCGCGCTCGGGCACGCGATTCATTGGGTCCAAACGAGCCTCCCTGCGTGATTGGCTGATTGCGTGAGTTCCTCTTTATTTCTTTGTTTTCTTTTCATTCCTCAAGTCTTGTTTGGACTGTTTTCAACCCTTATATGTTATCATTACCGGGTAACCTTTATTTGCTAGAGCTTCTAATCAAGAAAAAAGGAAGCGTCGGCAACTGATGGAAATCTTCAAATGTTGGTAGTTTTTTTTTCAAATTTCTTGTGAAAAGCAGCCAAACACCTCTTTGTATTGATTTGATTGCTTCCTATTCCTTCAGAAATTTTTCCCTTGACCATCAGCCCTATCCAAATTTTTCCACAGTAAAGGGCAGTATTCACGAGTAATAAGTCACCCATTTTTTGGCAAAATCTAAGCTTTGGGCCCCCTCAAGAAGAGTAAGGACGAAAGTAGGATAAAAACGGCAAAGATGGATCAAAAATTGGAAAATTGCTAAGCTCATCAAAAAAGTCCCAAAATAGAGAAAAAACATTAAAAATGAAAAAAAAACCAAATTCCGAGAAAACATTTAATAAACTGATTTTAGGATTTTGGCCTGGTTCATATCTTATTATGATTGATTTCTTTCGATTAGTGTTTTTAAAAGAAGAATGCATTCAAAAAACTGTTTTCTATTCTTTACTATTGAGTAATCGGGTATTTATGTCAACAGATTTGCTTTTTCTTTCAAAATTAATTACCAATCAGCTTTCGAGTGATACTTGAAAAAAATAGCAATTTTTTTCAAAAGTGAGAATATCCTATTAAAAATTGTTTACCACCTTTTCCAAAATAGTTGAAAACCGATTGTTTTATTCTTCAAACATATAAGCCAAGTGATCGAAAAACCAAATGATTTGAAGTTTTCAGCAAACGATTCAAATACATGAATAAAAACCTATAACTTTAAAATTTCCTCTATATCAAAAATGTCAGCTTAAAAATAGGATACAGTGCTTATCTGGGCCAAATTCCGGTCCGCAATCGCGTCTTGACACGCTTTGCGGCCGCACGCTCCCGAGTCGGAAAAGTTTCCAGCGACGCAGCCGCCGAACTGTTGACTCTAGGTGGGTTTTGGAAACTACAAAATTGTAGAAAAATGTTTGAAAAAGCCATATCGAGTCGGCTTTGACGTTGGAAACCCGACTGACTCGAGCGCGTGCGGCCGCAAAGCGTGTCGAGACGCAATTGCGGACCGAAATTTGGCCCAGAGAAGCACACTACTCATTATCTCGAAATTTCCTAGCGTCGAACCAGATAGTTACATTGAAAGCGTCTTCCTGGATTCGAATAATAAGTATCAATCAGGTTGGAAAGGACTGAACTTAGTGGGTGGGCTAGGGATATCGACATTACAGTGGTTGGAAAATTGAACACCATTGGTGGTCTTCTGGCTGAGAAGACTGAACTTCACGGGTAGTTTCCAGGATATCATTATCATGATGTTCGGAAGAACTATAATCGCAGAAGCGTTACAAAGAGTATTCTCCGTTAGTGGTCTATGACCTAATGAGTTGGCACGGCTCGACGACTGCGGCAGGCAGTGCGGCGTACGCGACACCACCGGCCTAGCGGATTTCGATCGCGCGCGACGATCTTCCTCCCCAACCCCGTCCACTCACTACAGTGCGTTCAGAAATGTAAGGCTCACCCTTGAAAATCAAGGTTTCCAAAACGCTTTACAGTTTGGCGATCCATGCTGTTCACCACTGAACTCAGGAGTGCAAAAAACCTGTGCCTACTCAATCTTTTGAATACTCCACGATTTTGAACAATTTTAGGGTAAACTTTCGGTTTTTCCACCGTTCAGAAATGATAGGCTCACCTTGCGAAAACAAATATTTATTGAACAAAACGTGAACAAACAGTAAAATCTAGTGTGATATAGGTCCACACCATTAACAATGACCTCAAAAATTCCCTTAGGCATAGAAAGGATAGAATTTGATATGACATTCTTATCAAGGTTGGTCCAGGCTTCGAGAACAGCGGCTTCAAACTCATCTACAGTGCCATACTGCTTGTTGTCCGCATAAACCTGGCGCACAATTATGCCCCAGACATTCTCTATGGGGTTGATATCAGGGCTGCACGCAGGCCATTCCATCACACGAGTTCTCTTCTGCTCCAACCAGGATTTTGTAGACCTCGACACATGTACTGCAGCGTTATCCTGCTGGAAAGTGAAGCGCTGACGTCGTATTCCAGAAAGGAACAACAGTAGATGTCTCCTAAGAGTTTCCTCGTATTCCTCCGAGTTCATCCGACAGGAAGTGAGGCTGCCGTCATAGTCGGTGGATCTACTGAGTCCCACCCGGTCGATACGCACCGAATTCGTGGTAAACGGGTGCAAAAAATCCACCCGCTGAGTCCGACTGCGACCGTCTGATGCCCACCGCAATCCCCCCGGTCGATACTGATGGTTCTCATGCGTACAAGGGCAGGGCCAATGCACCGACTGAGTCCCACCGAAATCATCCTCACCCCACCCGGTCGATATAGGTGTTTCTCACGTGATTTGGGTGCATTTTTTTCGGCCGTCTGCGACCTGCCGAGTCCCACCGCATCTCGACTCTCGTCGTCTGCGCTCTGCCCCACGTACTGCTGCCGCTGACTATCGTTTGCATGTTTCGCAGAGGAACCGGTTGGCGCTGGGGGCAACCGGACTCAGTCGGACTCAGCAGGTTTTTCCACCCCGGACTCATTCGGACTCAGTCGGACTCAGCAGGTTTTTCGACGAAGTCTGACGGGGGCCTTGAAGGCAGTGTTCACGGGGAAAATTGTTTTTCTGTTTTTTACCTATCTTGAACATGGTCCCATGCTAATTCCAATGATGTCTCTGTAATCGCACATGACCTACTGGGAGCAGAGTTATGATCCCTCTAGAATTGAGCCAGGGAAGCTTGGTGGACGAGTTGTCCGAGGCTTGTAACTTCCGTCTTTTGCAGCCGATGTATGCGAGCTGACCTGAGTAAAGAGAGAAGTTGAGAATGAAGGGAAGAACGGGGCTATTTATCGGAAATCATCGCTCACTTCACAATCTCGAGCATTCATATGTTCACGTCGGTGGGCGTGTGTTGCGCTTTTAGGGTTTGCCTTGCGCACAAAGTGGCAACTTCGGCCTCTTTTAGAGCTTTCCCTGGCTCGTTTTCATGCGTTCTTTCGACGTCAACGTTACAGTGTGCCCCTCCACTACCCATTCCTAGTGGAAACTGAAACACACTTTTTATCGTGAACACTGCCTTTAAGGCCATCCCCAAACACCTTCCCTGCAAAATGCTCCCCAACACATCAGCGAGCCGCCACCAAAATTCCTCCTGCTAAAGATCAACGGATCCTTGTGGAGATCCCTCCAGCAGTACCAAGCTCCATCAGGACTATCAAGATTAAACTTTTTCTCGTCGAAGAAAATAACCTGAACAATTTTGAGCTAAATTTCAAGTTTTCTTCGCTTATGGGAGATCGTCTTACATTGCCCAGTCGGTTGCCATGTTCTTTCTTGCAAATTTCAGTCGCCCTTCTTTATGGTTGGCGGACAATGACGGGGCCTTCTTCATAACTTGGCGAGCAATGTTTTCATTGCCGTTTGAGGTGTTCCAGACAGTTGTTTTCGAAACATCAAGCGATAATTCAGACCTGATTTCATTCAGCAACAGCGTGCTGTTGGAACATAGGCGACTGATCCTTCGGGCATCCTGACTGGTGACCTTCTTAAAGCGTCCGGTAGACTTCGCCTTTCCATAAGAAGCCGGATCTTTAAGAAACTGCCCAACAAAGTGTTGCGAACGTCCGATTTGGGCCGCTATTCTTCACTGACTCAGTCCAACAGAGGCGAGGGCACGAATCTGGGCTTGTTCAGAAGTAGTAAGAGCAGTACCACGTCCCATACCAGCAACTACGATGTACGATGTACCCACGTCAATGATATGTAATGGACTTGTAACGGGAAAATTTTCGAAGTAAGAAATTTGAATTTTTACAGGGTGAGCCTATCATTTCTGAACGGTTAAAAATCCCAAAATTTATCCCAAAATTGTTCAAAATCGTGGAGTATTCATAAGATTGAGTATCCACAAGTTTTTTGCACTGCTGAATTCAATAGTGAACAGTATGGATCGCCGAACTGTGAAGCGTTTTGAAAACCTCGCTTTTCACGGGTGAGCCTATCATTTCTGAACGCACTGTAGACTAAATTGCACAGGGGACTCTATGGCATGGATGTCAACTCTTGAAAAGAGTAAAGAAGACTATTCAGAAGAAGAAGTTCGATGGGTGTTCAGGTTCCTGTGGTGTCATCGAAGGGGAACCGTCCGAAAAGGAATAATTTTCATGGGTAGTCGGTCTTTCATGTAGGAAAGAATATATATTCTCCGACGAGAAAGCACTAAGTTTTAACTAACGTCTAATAAACCAAGGCTGCGTCTCTACCAGGAAAGTCCGCGAACGTTAGGCTACGAGCGTACATAGTTACCTTAAGAAGTCACGGACTCATAAAACACGGCCAGATCGAAGTTACGAGCGAGTAGACGAGCACAGATATCTGATACGAGACATTAGGAAGCATCCGAGTCTAATGGGCTACGATTAATGGCTCTCATAAACCGGGGCAGTCGTTTCAAAGGCAGAAGATTGGCTCAATTCCGCAGACTCCTTTTCCAGAGGCGCTTCTGGAATTTATCCAAAATCTTTGATTCACCAGAGATGGATTTAAATTTTTTTCTCAAATTCTAAACCATCCTGTGTGAACCCAATTTCAAATGGGAAGTGTTCCACTCCAATGAAAACATGTTGCCTAGTCAAGAAAAAATGTATGAAAATAGAATCTTGTAAACATAATGCTATCCACAAGACTACAAATTCTAGTCGATAGAAAAGAGCCACAGCGGAATCCAGGAGTTTCAACATGTTTGCGACCTGTCAAACTGCATACTCGGGTGTGAGCGTGTTGAAACATCCTAACCTAGCTAAAGGTGGCTATTTTCTAACAAATAGAATTTTAATATGTTTGAGGAGTGAAGCTTTAGTCACACATTAGTTAGGATTTGCTGGCAGATAAACTGGTGAAGGTCGTAAATAAACAACACGTTAATAATTCACTTGCCGTCCTATTCACCGGAAATGAATAGACTAACTACAGCGGTAGGCAAGCTAAACATGTACCTTCCATTCCCTTCTATCCGGTCAGACAAGAGCCTAGGAACGGGTGCGGGTGCTGAGCTATCACTGATCCGATTTCAGCTACCTGTCAAAAATCGCTAGAACGCGATGCAAGGAAAAACCGCATGGGGAGGGGGGGGGGGTTAATGGAGAAACAGAACACTCAAGTACCGGAGAAAACCTGCTAAGAGAACTTCTGCAAATATCACAAGGTTGCTGAGTCGAATACAAAATTTAGGTGCCAGGCAGGAATCGAACCCGCACTGCATCGCTTACCAGGCGAGTGTTGTCATAACACTACCGACACCCCGCTCTGCATTCCTCAGCTACTCTGAGAGTTCTGACCAAGAAATAGCCACGAAATAGCCGAGAAATGCCTGCTTGCCGAGTAATAGCCGCTAAATAGCCGCCAAATAATGCTCGCCGGGAAATAGCCGCGAAATAGCCGGGAAATAGCCCACCAGGAGCCGCTGTGGAGCCTGGTGGGCTATTTCCCAGATATTTCGCGGCTAAACTTCCAAAAAAATTGTTTTGCCTGGTTGTATGTCTCGGGAGCTTGCAGAGAAAGTATTGAACCTGAAGTCGGTGAAATGTATTCGGGCCTCGAAATCGTTAGGTAAGTGGCTTTGCTTCCTGCTTCCTATCAGGGTACGACACGAGGTGTGGACAACGCTGAATGAACTCAGACCCCCCCCTCCCTTCAAAAGCAAACTTTTGGCGATTTTCTCAGACCCCTCCCAGGATCGTTACTGGTCTGTTTTTGTTGTAGAAATGAAAGAAGAGGAACAACTTATTCCAAATGATGTTTATTCAAAAGAAGAACAATCATTCAAAAAAAAATCGTTAAAGGCAGTGTTCACGATAAATCTCGTTCTCGAGGTCTCGGTGTGGAACACTAAGTTGGCAGATGCTGTAGAGGATATGTTCGAAGAAAACAACGAAAACGGGCCAGCAATCAATAAAAACGGCTTTGAAATCTATCCCGGTGCGCCTACCTATCCCGGTCCGCCCCCCATTCGGACGAGATTGTGGCGTCGCACATGTTTCGATGGCAAATTGCCAAGCTACTCTGCCGTTTTCAGCCTGATCAATTCGCGCAGATTTCGCGATTAGCGCGCGCTTGCCGAAATCAGCACAGCCCATAATTCTCGTCCACGTCCTGAATTTATAAACCGCTATTTCAGCTTATTCTGGAGATTTTTCTTTGCTGTTTATTCACTATTAGTTACCTCACGACCAAACAATCCCATTTTTGGGTCGACCTCGAGTGCGATCATCATCGTGAACACTGCCTTTAACAGTGAGTTAGATCACGGACGAGGCTTCTCGTGACGAATTACATGAAGTTGCCTGCACTGGTAAATAACTTAGCTATAGTAAAGGTTCTTATTATAGTAAAAGCTCTCCTAATGTTGAACAAAAGACACATACAGTTCACCTCCGCACTGCCGTTCAGTCCGCAAAGTGCACGCTGATTGCGAAAGCATGCGAGTATCCTCAGACAAGGATATAGGGATGACCCGGACGGTTTTCGCCTTTGGGATCCCACCTCCCGGGTGATCCCACATCCCTGTCTGAGAATACTCGCAACCGCGCCGCAGCATGCTCTCGCAATCAGCGTGCACTTTGCAGACTTAACGCCAGTGCAGAGATAAACTGTATGTAGGTTTGGACGTGTATCCAGAAGTTGTGAATAATTCCGGGTAGGAAGCTATGGTACCGTGCTTCTCTAGGCTAAACTCCGGTCCGCACTTGCGTCTCGACACGCTTTGCGGCCGCACGCATTCGAGCCATTCGAGTTTCCAGCGCCAAAGCCGACTCGATATGGTTTTTTTATGCAGTGTTCTCCAATTTTGTTTAGTTTCCAGTTCCCAAAACCCACCTAGTGTCAACAGATCGGCGGTTGCGGCTCTTGAAACTGTTCCGACTGGAAAGCGCGCGGCTGCAAAGCGTGTCGAGACGCAATCGCGGACCGGAATTTGGCCCCACAGAAGAACAGTATATATGTGGTGAAAAAGAAGCGTGGAAAAGATGAAGTGATTGGCTAAGGTCAAGAATACGAGAAATATTCAAGAAATAAATGTGTTTTCAAATTAGTATTAGTTCGCAGATTAATTTCGCAAGTCCAAGAAGAACAGGTCACTAGAGATGTATGGACTGCTAGCCGGAAAGAGTGTCATCCATTCTGGTTGCGACCTTCATTCTCCGAAACCCACTCACACACGAAACACACGACACGGGTTTGATCCCGCAAGGTGCTTATTTTTTGCAAGACATTAGACCTCACCATTTTTTGCAGGGGGTCACGAAAGTAGGATAGTCGAGTCGAGAGTGGTAGATTTACCCTATATACAAACTGTCACCGCCTAAGATGGACGCTGAAAGGCACTACACTCTGTGGCCCACACCGGCCGCAGGTGCGGTCCCGCTGGAAGTCTACATTTTGGCAAAGTATGAGTCAGGAGAATACATTATTTGAGTCTAGCGTGGTTGATTTAAACGTATATGAACTTTAACGGCATCATGGGAACGCCGAAGACCACTACACTGCATGGGCTCACACTTACCTCAAGTTTGGTCCTGCCGAAGGTGGGCAATTTTGAAAACTCAGGTGTCACAAGAGTAGGATATTTGAGTCCAGCGTTGTCGATTTACTCGGTATACAATTCTTTACCGTCTCAGTGCAACGACGAAGACCGCTACATAGAGAGCGGAAAAAGGCAAAAAAACAAAGTCCACAAACCTGAAGTAGGGTTTTAAAACAGCTGTAAGTCAAGTTCCAAATGAGCTATCCGGGGTTTGAGCAAAACCAATAAACTAGGTTTGTATTGCAACAGAATGAAACCTTACTCGCTCCCAGAAGACGCTTTACAAGAACGTTTACTACGTGTGGACTCTTGATGATTTGAGCATAAAAGTTCACACCTAGCCAACGGATTTAGGTGTGGACTTTTGTGCTCAAAACATCAAAAGTTCACACCTAGTAAATTTTTCTGGAAGGCACCTTCCGGGGTCGGTCAGGGTCTCAATCTGTGGGGTTACAAACCTAGTTTCTTGGTTTGGCTGAAACCCCGGGTAGCTCATTTTGAACTTAAGTTACAGCTGTTTTAGAACCCTACTTCATGTTTGTGGACTTTGAGGTTTTTTTTACCTTGTTCCGCTCTCTATGTAGCGGTCTTCGTCGTAACCCTGAGACGGTAAAAGATCGTATACCGAGTAAATCGACCACGCTGGACTCAAATATCCTACTCTCGTGGCTCCTAGTTTTCAAAATTGCCGACTTCCGGCAGGACCACACTTGAGAAAAGTGTGAACCCGTGCAGTGTAGCGGTCTTCGGCGTTCCCATGATGCCGTTAAAGTTCATATACGTTTAAATCAACCACGCTAGACTCAAATAACGTATTCTCCTGACTCATACTTTGCCAAAATGTAGACTTCCAGCGGGACCGCACCTGCGGCCGGTGTGGGCCACAGAGTGTAGTGCCTTTCAGCGTCCATCTTAAGCGGTGACAGTTTTTATATAGGGTAAATCTACCACTCTCGACTCGACTATTCTACTTTCGTAACCCTTACTTTGCAAAAAAATGTGCGGCCTAACGTCTTGCAAAAATTAAGCACTTTGCGGGATCGAACCCGTGTCGTGTGTTTCGTGTATGAGTGGGTTTCGGAGAATGAAAGTCGCAACCAGAATGGATGACGCTTTTGCCAACTGGCAAGTGTTTGCGCCCTGTCTGGTCTGGCTAAAGCTCAAGCACCTAATAGCTCAAACACTCTTCTCTTGAGCCCCAATCCGTAGTTTCCAATCATAACTTATTTTTTATTTAATACCCAACTATCCTGGATACACGCTCAGAACCTACTATGTGCCTTATATTCAACCCTAGGAGCCTTAGCGATAAATTTAACCTTCATAAAATTTTAATTACAGGAAGGTTTCATGTTAATTGAACGGTATTATCGAATTCTTCGCAAAAAAAAAAGATATTCAAACAGCGTACCTACCCCAGATCAGAATGTTCACCTGGTCTCACGGTGGAGCACAGACCCCCCCCCCCTTCCACCCTTGCGCAGCTCAAACCCCCAGTGTGGATATCCACACCCAACGCCGAACCCTGCTTCCTATGTAGGCGAGTCTGCGAAGTAGGAGATAACAGAAGAAACTCTCCACAAAAGTCTCAAATGTCAAAGAAAAACTCTTCAAAGAATCTTTTAAGAAATCTAATGACGCCTATTTGGTGTGTTTGGCGCACTGCACACTTTTGACAATCCAAGTGATAGAGAAAGGCTTTGCCTCCAATTTCTCAGGTAGGTGATTTTTTAATGTTTCTTGGACCCAGAGGGTTGGCTGGCCCACGGGATTTCCACCCACTCCAGGAACGCTTCTGATCGTGCTTCCGTGCTTTCTCGTCTTAGAGGAACCCAAAGCCTACGCTTTTGCCAAAAAAAAACGGGCAAATTTCCCATCGTGAACATTGCCTCTAAACTCGCAAGTAACGTGTTGTAAAACTCCTAAGGAGTCGAACCCGTTGTACAACTTCCTCGAACCCGTGCTACTTAGGCCCTCGACATACAGGCCATAAAACGGCCAATGTCTCACCGTCGACTGCGTACCACGCGCTGCGCCACCGCCCGCGCGTCGGAAGCAGACGGGTTTTTCCCCCCGCCCGCCGAGTTCTGGCCGCCGCGCGACGTTTTGGCCTCCGCGCGGCGGCCGAAATTCGTCGCGCCGCGGCCAAAACTCGTCTGCTTCCGACGCACGTGCGGTCGCGCAGCGCGTGGTACGCAGTCGACGGTGAGACATTGGCCGTTTTATGGCCTGTAGTTGCACAACACTCGTAGTCCCACCCAGTCGAAACGCAAGAAACACGCAAATCGATTACAGCCAGCCGCTGGCGAGATATAAACCGTCGCGCCAGCCGCGCTTTGAATTTAAGGATCTTCTCTTGAGGAAACAAGCCACGGACGTAACTATACGTCGTCCCCTCCTATCTCACCCCCAGTCGAAGTTGGATCAATACAGTGCGTTTCAAAATCATAAAGGCACCCCAAAAAAAGGCAATTTTGCTCGCATATCAAGGGTTTTCGAGCTGGCACCAATTCCATACGATTCAGCATAGTCGAAAACATCAAGCAGCTTTATTTCCGAAAATATTTCGTCACATTTTCTCAAGAAAAATTAGGCAACTTAAAATAACACCGTTTCAAAATTTTAAAGGCACTTTGGAATAACGATAAATTTGTTTACAAAAATAAAAGTTAACAACAGATTAATAACGGATTGGTCCACCATGATCAGCAATAACATCAAAAATGCTATTTGGCATATGTACTATCCGTAAGCTTCTTTCAAAGAGAGGGGTCCAAATTGTCCCAAGCTCTCAGAATGGCGTTCTTGCGGTCAACGATATTGTTAACCTGCATGCCATTAGAGTATATATGCCTAACGATAATCCCCTAGATGTTCTCAATCGGATTTAGGTCAGGACTACAAGGTGGCCACTTCAGAAGAGCGATATTCTTGCTGTTAGGCAAGTCGACAGTTGACCGGCTGCTGAGCACCGAGGCGTTGTCCTGCTTGAAAACGTACTTCTGACGGCGACGTCCTCTCAGAAATGGCAGGAGGTGGTGATCGAGCACCTTCTGGTATTCCTTGGAATTCATTTGACATCGAACAAAAGCTAGTTAGAGAATGCCGCTGCTGCAGAATGCCCACCAAACCATTAGTGACCCAACTCCGAAGTTGCGCTTGCTGAAGACAAGCGGCTCCTTCCTGAGATCTCTCCAGTAACTTGACTTGACTTAATCGGTTGGCTTTCGCCTGACGCGGTCATTCCGCATCTTCACCGAGGTGTGCCGTCCTAGTAGTCAGCCGTGTCCATTTTTCACGGTCTTCAGCCACAATTTGAACACATTCCATCCAGCTGTCACTATTCCATTTCCTGCGAAACGAAACATCGCGCCTGAACTGTCTTTCGATGCCGAGTGACTTTAAATCCTCTTTAACCACATCCGTCCAGAACTTTCGCCTACGCCCAGGTGGCCGTTTCCAGACAGGATTTGGAAGCATTTTTAAAGCGTGTTGTACGAGACGATCCGGCGTTCTTCTTAGTATATGCCCGAGCAGTCGAAGTCGACTTTCCATTGCTGCTTGAGATGGCGTTAGGAGATGCTGGCACCTCCCTCGTGTCAAGCGTTGATGTACTGCGTCGATTTCCTTGTAAAGGTCTTCGTTATGGCATACACGCGGCCAGAGATATCCAAGCAAACGCCTAAAAGCTTCCTCTCCGTGCAATCCAACCTTTCCATCTGCGACATGGTTTTGCTGCCCACGTCTCCGATCCGTACATCATGATAGGGCGAATAGCGGATAGGTAGACGCGCAACTTGACTTCCTTCGCGATGGTGGTAGACCACAAACACTTGGTTAGAGAATTGAATGCAGACGTAGCTTTCGCACATCGTTGTCGAATATCCGCTGCATAACTACCATCGTTCTTCAGCAAACAGCCCAAATAACAGAAATCGTCCACCAGTTCGATACGTTGTCCGTCCACACAAACTCCAGTTCAAGGGCTCTGAGCGACCCACATCTGCTTGCATTTGTCGGGACGAAGACGAAGTCCATAGGCTGCGGCATACTTCAGAAACGGGGTTCACAATCCTTTGCAGTTTTGCGGTGTTTTCAGCGAATAACACAATGTCGTCGGCGTACTCCAGGTCGACAAGGGAGCGTCCTGATGGTGTTAGGATCACATCCGCAGGAAACTGTTCTGCAACTCTACGCATGATGTCATCAACGGCGAAGTTGAAAAGAAAGGTCCTGCAACGGCTCCTTGCCTTACTCCTGTTTTCACCTCGAAAGCTGACGTAAATCCGACAGGTGTACGAACTGCTGCTGCTGTTCCTTTGTTCATGTCCTCGATTAACCGAACATACTTTTCCGGGACTCCATCTGCTCGCAGAGCATTGAGCAATCGATCACGATGAGGAGAGTCGAACGCGGCTTCAAAGTCCAAAAGCAAGCTGTAATGGCTTCGAAAACCGCTGCCACGATTCAATTACTCTTCTCACGACGAACACTTGGTCGATGGTCGATCTTCCAGGTCGAAAACCGGCTTGCTCATCTCTGGTCGTTCCTTCACGATGTTTGATAAGTCGCTCGAGAATGATACGTTCTAAAACCTTGTACATGACACGAAGTAGAGAGATTCCTCTGTAGTTCTTAGGATCCGTGACGGATAGCTTCTTGTGAAGAGGTACGATGATCGCATGTCTCCACGAATCGGGTATCCTTTCGCTCATCCATATGGCACGGATGGTGTTGGTCATTTCACGAATCCCAGACGGAGGAAGAGCTTTCAGCATTTCAGCAGTGATGTTGTCATCTCCACCTGCCTTTCCATTCTTCATTTTCCGGACACAATCCAAAACTTCAGACTCAGTCGGCGGTTCCTCACTGACATCGTAATGTAACTATGACAAGCATTATGGCCATCTAAGTTAAACTTCTTCTCGTCAGCAAAAATTATCTGAAAAACGTAGACTGAATAAAATTGGCCAAAAATGGAAAAGCGCCTCGGGGTGCCACATAACTTACCGATTCCCAATCTGTTTTCATATTATGACGAGCAAACTGGAGTCGGCCGGTTTTGTGTAGATCAGACAGCTTTGGAGCCTTGTCCATTGACTGCCAAACAATGAAAGGACTGTCATTTACGGCTCTCCATACCGTAGTCTTTGACGAAGGAAGTGCCAGCTCGCACCTGACCTGGTTGACTGACTTCGTCGAATTAGACATCGAATGTCGAATATGACGGACATCTTTAGCAGCATCACTCGTGGTCTTCCAGCATTCTTATTTTTTTCTGTGGGAATCCGGATTCTTGACGTAGCTATCAATGCAGCTTGGAGAATGGCCAAGCTGAGCGGCGATGAAGCAATTCGAATGGCCAGCCTGATATAACGCTTTCACTTGGGCTTGTTTCTCACTTGAAACTTTGTATCTACGAGGCATAATGTCAGAGAGGTACAGTGTTGCCTTTTAACACTTAAAGGACCGCGTGTCCACACTGCGCACCCACGGCATACAACATTCAATATTTTTCAAAGTTTCGGGAGATCGGGTCTTTATTGAATACCATTAGGTTCTTTATAATGTAACCTATTTACATGCACAGTGGTCAAGCATTTTGAGGTTTTCTAGTTATTTTGCGAGCATCTTCGAAAATGACATTTTTCTGATTTTCGAGCTTCTTTGTTCGAAAAGAAATTCTCCCAAACTTTGGTGAGAGGGGTATGAATGACAAAACTGGTGTCGTCTAAATGGTTTTCGAGAAGCAGAGCTCCAACTAATCGAGATAACTGTAGTAGGTCAATGTTTAAAATTTTGTTTTTCGGCGTGGAGCAGGTGGTCTCTTAAGTGTTAAGTGGTGTGAAGGAGGATTGAAACTGTGAGAGATAAAGAAGCACCGCAGGGGGTGCCTTTATAATTTTGAGACTGTCGGATCTTATGTTGGCGAATATTTCTTGAAAATTATGAACAATGCGTTTTCCATATAGAAAACTTACTGAGGTTTTCGGCTATGCTGAATCGTAAGAAATTGGTCTCGGCTCGAAATTCTTCTTTCTGTGAGCGAAATTGCCATTTTTTGGTGTGCGTCTATAATTTTGAGCTGTAGTACCAATCAGGGGTGTGCGTTAATGAAATTTATTTTTTTCGTTAACCGTTAATTTTTGAAAAAAAACCGCGTTATTCCGTTAATGCCTTAACACGTTAATTTTGCATTTCGTTAACAATTTTGAAAACATTATCTGACCACCACGAAAATCGATAAATAACCAGACGTCCCAAAAAAAAACATGAAACACGTTCCATACCAAACACCGCAGTCCGTACACTCCAAACTTGGAAATCATCTTCATGGATTATTAATACTATCAGCCAGAACAATAAACGAATACTCTTCAAGAATAGGAATCCTGACATGCAAAAAAAAACATAGATGGATGGAACATTAACGAAATAAAAATTAACGTGATTTCGGGACTTTTTCGTTAACCGTTAATCGTTAATTTTTGAAAAAAAAAACGCGTTAACTCGTTAATGCGTTAACACGTTAACGTTATTAACGCACAGCCCTGGTACCAATAAGAACATTGCGGCGACCAGTCGAGCGTGTCCTATGCTGGCGCATGGATGGCCCAGGTGGGACTACGGACGATCCAGGGGGCTAGGCGAACTACCGTCAATGACGGGTATCACTATACGGCGGAGCTGCCCATTATAGTTGTACAATTTCGAAAAAAATGTCGAATGACCAAAAAAGTGAAAATTTTTCGTTCGGAAAATTTTCGAGCGAACGAAAATTGAAAAAAAAAATCGTTCGAAAAAATTTCATTCGAAATATTTTTGAAAGAACAAAAAATGAAAAAAATTTCGTTCGAAATAATTCTAAACGAACGAATCTCGAAAAACTTTCAAAATTTCTGAGGTCGAACGAACAAAATTCGAAACTAATCGAAATGTCGATTTTTTTTCGCAATTTCGTGTTTTTTTTTTGTTCGTTGTGAATTTCGAACTTTTCTCGAAGTTTGTTGGAAAAAATTCCGAACGAACGAGTTTCGGAAAATCGGATTTTGAACGAACGAAATTTGAAAAAAAAATCGTTCGACGAAATTTCGAATGAACGAAAACGAACGAAAATTTTTCAAACATTTTGTTTGTGTACAACTTTAGTGCCCATCGCCTGTCTCGTTATTTGCGACCTCAATCGAATCGATGGCGCCACGGTCTCCACGATTTCATGGAGAGGATGTCGGGGTCGGAGCGCACTATTTTGGGGCAAGGTTTGAGCTCCGTAGTTCAGGAGTGAAGCAATGTCCGTCCGAGTGAGACTGTCCGCCCACGCGGTCGGCGGGCGTGTCCATCAGTCATCGCGAAGATACCTTTCCAGCCTGTGGATCCAATAACAGCAATACCGGACGGACAGTCAACATTATCCAAGTCAGCTGCATCCCAGTCGTAGGTGGGCTTGCCCGAAAAATGGCTTAATGACGTCCGCTCGACACGCACGCCGACCGCGTCGGTGGATAGTCCCTTTCGGACAAATCTTATGGAGGTAGCATGCATCGCAAAAACCATGTTTCTCGCCGGGCAGTGGTAGGGGTTAGATACTTGCATCGCTCACGACATAGGTAAGCAACTTGTAGGATCGAAGTAGGTTGACTAAAGACTTCCATTCCCATACCCCGTGTTTCTTAACGTCGGAAGTGGTTTTGCGCTTCGAACTTACCAGGTACAATTAGGTCCGTGGCTTGTTTCCTCAAGAAAAAACAATTAAATCTCACCCCCGGCTGACGCGCGCGGTTTAAATCTCACCGGCGACTGACGCGTGCGGTTTAAATCTCACCGGCGGCTGGCGGTATGGTAAGCTAAATTGATTAAAGGGCCAACGCACGCGACCGCCTTGCCGGCCGCGGGTGAGATTTAAATGTTTTTCATGGGGAAATAGGTCACGAACTCGTCTACGAACGGATTTCATTGTTCTTTCAAATACCAAAAAATCATAGTAATATAAAAAGCTTTCAACATGCGAACCTGAAAGTTTGGGATTTCCCACAAAAGAATTTTCAATACTGAATGATCCTTTTCGCCTGACTTGGCGCTTCTGTTCCTCGTGCTAGATGACTGGTCAGAACTGCTCAGAAAAATCAAAACAAGTTACTACAGGTAACTTACATTTATATTACATGTAAGTTACACTTATGTTACATGTAACTTACGTTCGAATTTTCATTATGGGTAGCCATCACGTGACGCAGACGAAACGCGACGCAGAGGGCGCGTCCCAGGTCACACACTACGCAAAAATATGCTGTGCGGGGCCCCCCTGCTGATGTGGGTCAAGCACCTCAAACTTGGGTAATTGAACCAGCAGCGAAGCCAGACGTATGGCTGACCCCGCGAGCGCGTCGTAAATCAGCCTTGGAAATATCTTCTTGGCCGATGTAAGTTACTTGCGACTTATATTGTGCCATTTAAGTTACATGTAACATATCTGAAGCGCACTGCACGCAGTATCCTCTCAGAAATTTAAAATAATTTACTTGTAACATTTTTAAGCTGATGTAAGTTACTTGCGACTTATCTCAGGTCATTTAAGTTACATGTAACATATCGGCGACATACTGCGTGCGATGCGCCTCCGATATGTTACATGTAACTTAAATGACCTGAGATAAGTCGCAAGTAACTTACATCAGGTTAGATATGTTGCAAGTAACTTGTTTTCGATTTCTGAGAGGACACAGTGTGCAGTGCTCAGAAAAATGAAAACAAGTTACTTGTGACATAAAAGGCCTGCTTGTAACATATCTGAGCCGAGGTAAGTTACTTGCGACTCATCTCAGCTCACTTAAGTTACATGTAACATATCGGCGAGATACTGCGTGCGATGCGCCTCCGATATGTTACATGTAACTTAAATGACCTGAGATAAGTCGCAAGTAACTTACATCGGCTCAGATATGTTACAAGTAACTTGTTTTCGGCCTTTTATGTCACAAGTAACTTGTTTCCATTGAGTGGGCGGGGGGCGCACACCCATATTCCGTCAGCCCCACTTGAGCAACCAACGTCTTTTGACGCGTAGAACCTGACTGGTGTGGCCTACCGGGCTCATTCATGAAATGTCCCGCCCGAAAGGCGCTTTCAAGCGTCTCATGGCGCAGTGGAGCGTGAATCTGCAACGGAGCGCGCTTGTTAAAGGGCACAGATATACAACATCTGTGAATCTGCTGAAGGACTGGCCATATACTCAGAAAAATCAAAACAAGTTACTTGTAATATAAATGTAACTTACTTGAACGTCTCAAGTAACTTACATTTATACTACATGCAACATACATTTATACTAAATGTAACTTAAATTTATATTGCATGTAAGTTACACTTATGTTACATGTAACTTACAGTTATATTTTCACTATGGGTGGCCATCACGTACGCAGACGACACGCGACACAGACAGCGCGTCCCAGACCACACACTACGCAAAATTAATGGTGTGTGGGGCCTTCCCTGTTGGTGTGGGGTGAAATACCTCAAACTTGGGTAACTGAGCCAACAGCAAAGCCAGTCGTAAGCCCGACCCCGCTAGTGGCTGATGTAAGTTACTTGCGACTTATCTCAAGTCGTTCAAGTTATATGTAACATATCGGAGGCGCACCGCACGCAGTATCCCGCCGATATGTTACATGTGACTTAAATGACCTGAGATAAGTCGCAAGTAACTTACATCGGCTCAGACAACTTACAAGTAACTTGTTTTCGGCCCCTTATGTTACAAGTAACTTGTTTTCATTTTTGTGAAAACGCCAGTCGTAACGACCCCCCAAGTGCGTCGTACATCCCCCTTGAAATTATATTCTCGGCCGATTTAAGTTACTTGCGACTTATGTTGTGCCATTTAAGTTACTTGTAACATATCGGAGGCGCAGTGCACAAAGTGTCCTCTCAGAAATCAAACCAAGTTAATTGTAACATATCTGAGCCGATGTAAGTTGACTGCAACTTATCTCAGGTCATTTTAGACACATGTAACATATCGGAGGCGCACCGCACGCAGTATCCCGCCGATATGTTACATGTGACTTAAACGACCTGAGATAAGTCGCAAGTAACTTACTTACATCGGCTCAGACAACCTACAAGTAACTTGTTTTCGGCCCCTTATGTCACAAGTAACTTGTTTTCATTTTTGTGAGTAGGCCTACTTCTGTATTGCACACAACTCTTCTAATACTATTATTTGTCAACATTGGCTTCGTGTGTCTTAAATTACAATCTGTTGGTTGTTGTTTTTTGACACCACACTCTAAGCACATTTGGACGACGCACAACCCAAGAATAGTAGAAGAATAAGAGACGATATATTATCCATAGAAGTGAGAGCAGACGAGGCCGAAAGAGAAAGGAAAGTGGGCATTAGTGGTTCACACACACCAACACTTTGAAAGGCAGTCAATCTGATAGGAAACTCCAGTTCAGACTATTCTGAGGTAAAACAACCTCCAATCACTCAGTAAAAGTATGTTAATAGAAAGATATAAAAATAAATGACTAAAAAGTCAACCGGATACTTTCTTATACATACAACTACATATTGCTAGGGACAGTAGCAACTAGAAGAGAACGGGAGGGGACGTTCAAAGGAATGAGGAATCGGGGAGAGCTTAGCCTTCGCTATATAAGCCATTGTGGCTTAACGAGGGCATCACATGGGAACCTAGAAAGCCAACAGAACAAAATCACTTTTCCACTTAGAAGAAGAGTAAGAATGGGAACAACTGACAGCGCGCACACCATTCTCGGCTCCACCATCATATCGCCCCAAATGGTGTGGCGCTGGCGACAAAGTCTAAACAATCGCTAGTTGTTCACTCTGAGTAGAAGAAGACACGATCAAAACATTCGGCCAGATCTTCCTCGTCGTCATCGAGACTCTCTACATCGCTCGCTCCATCGGACGCCGTCTCCATCGCGTCCGAACCCATGGCGCCACTGTTCTGATAGGCGCCACTTGCCTTACTCACGCCAATGATACGCTCCCTGAAAAGAAAATAGGTAAATTTCGAATCTTTGGCAGTTGATTTTCTTAAGTGCTTCTAGAGGAAAAAAATGAGGGCCAGCAGTTCTCCCGATAACGCTCATGTTCGCCGCACCGCGGCAAGATTCGGACGAGTTTCGCTTATCGTGATGATCACGATTGGAGCACGTTATGGCGCACCTTCCTAAGAACACTCAAATACCGGAGGACAACTATTCAACGAAATCTCTGAAATTTTTAATTATGCCAGTTTGGTGTGTTTCGGAAGATTGCGGACAAAGCGTCTAACCTGACGTCGGAAATCGTTGTACGCTTCAAAATTGTGCCAGAAAAAACCCTATGGACCCACCACGTTCTGAAATCCGGAACCTATGCAATTCAGCCGAATAGTATTCATTCCTTCCCTCTCAAATCCCATTTTCACCAGTAGCCCACACATTAGAAATAACAGCTCACACATTCCACTCAAAGCGTCTTTCTTCCATATTGACATACATAAATGTCACCAGAACCGACACAATGGCAAAATCTGCCATTGAGACCACTAAACAAACGTGAAAATATCTGACGCCCACTCTTGCTATGGCTCATGCTGTCTATTTCTACTCAGGAATTTCTGACCAAGTTACATGCCAATCAAAGACTCTAAACATGTTACCTGCGGCTAACCTTTAAACTTTAAGTTACATGTGCCCTTCAGCACAGTAAGCATGTTGCATGGTGCGACTCAACTTAAATGTGACATAAAGTACTAGCGTGTAACTTATCTGTGTTATTTTATCTTGCATGGAACTTATCTACGCGGCGGGCCGTCTCCAAGGGTAGTATACGACATACTCTTCAGGAAGGACTCAGATGTTGGTATCTTCGTCGCTTCAGTTACCCATGTTCAAAGAACTTGGCACCGCCTAACCGCTGGCAACTCCAGATGCCGGTCGGCGAGCAGGTCGCGTCGCGTGTCGGTGTCCATTTTCATGTGATAATAATGCAGGTTGCTCGCAAAGTTGTGCAAGTTGCATGCAATATTAGCGCAACTTACATGAAACTTCGATCGAAAATCTCGTCAACTTACACGTAACATAGCTTCAAGTTGCTTGTGAACTCGAAGTAAGTTGCGCGAAGCCATCGCGCTACTTGCGTTAAAATCTCATGTGCCGTGTTCAGAACTTTCTGAAAAGGGGCACTTCGAGCAGGTAACTCAAGGCCTCACACAACTTACTCGGAAACTTCTGAACAAGTTACCTACGTTACCTTCTGAACAAGTTACCTACGACTTCAGCACGAGTCCCCAGAAATTTCTGAACAGGTTACCAGGGACTGACGCAGGTTTCGTGATGGCCTCACGCAACTCACTCCAAGTTCACAGGTAACTTGAAGCAATATTACATGTAACTTGACGAGATTTTTGATTAAAGTATCACGTAACTTAAACTTATAATGCATGTAACTTGAGCAACATTGCGAGTAACTTGCACTGTTGTTGCATGTAACTTGACGTAGACACGCGACGCGGCCGGCACACCAATACGCGACGCGGACCTCTTGCCGAGCGTCATCAAGGGCCGCCAGCGGTTGCGCGGGACCTTCAGCCGTTGGATGGGACCAAGTACCTCAAACTTGAGTAATTGAACCGACAACGATGTAGACATCCAAGTCCTGCCTCAAGAGTGCGCCGTATACTTTCCTTGGAGACGGCCCGCCGCGTAGATAGGTTACATACGCGATAAAATAACACGTCTAAGTCACATGCGAGCACTTCATGTCACGTTTAGGTCAAGTCGCACCGTGTCTACATACTTACTGTGTTGAAGGTCGCATGTAACTCCGTATTGTAAAGATAAGTCGCAGGTAACATGCCAAGTATCCTCAGTTCGCATATAACTTGATCAGAAACTCTTGAGCTGGCGCCAAAGTCATAGGAAACTTGGCTGCAAGCTCCTAAGCCTGAGTTATCTTCTGAACCAGCTACATGAAACGCAGTATGCTGCGTGCACCCTCCCGGAAACTTGCGTCCAAGTTAAATGTAATGTTCAGATTTTTTGAGGTTATCCCATGAGTTTCCCCTGAACGAAATTGACTAAATAGCCAAAAACTTACCACTCGTCGCTACCGGCATAGTAATACACCGGCGGTACCGCATGTTCACCATCCACTGGCATTGTGTACGCTCCAGCGTCTCTCCACAGCAGCCAGTCACCGATGCACAGTTGGCGGCAGCGAATCAATGACTGCGCCACATCACCGGGCTGAAGTGAAGCGCCCAACACTGTCCCGAAATGAAGTGGCGCATCGGCTACCTCCTAAAAATAAGGAATTTCTAAATTTCGTGCAGAAACTTGCAATTTTTTTGAAAACAGAAATACGTTCTCAATGATTGTACCTCTGCGTTGCGTCTCACCCTGTGGCAATTATGCCATGGATGAGGGGGGTGGGTCACAAAGGATTTGATTTTTGGCCTCATTCTACATGGTATGTGCCATAGTGTCATACCACCTCCGCTAAGGCCAGATAGTTTTACTCTCGGAACTTTTAAACCCAAACAGGTTCTCACTAATTGTACCTCTGCACTGCGTCTCACCCTGTGGCAAATAGGCCATGGATGAGTGGGCTGGGTGACAAAGGATTTTATTTTGGCCTCCTTCTAGATGGTACGTGCCATAGTGTCATACCACGACCGAAGGGGCCGTAAAGCCTCATTTTTCGCTTTTTTTTAATCTTCAGCAGACCAACCAATTCTCGGATTCCGAACACAGAAACATAACCTTGCTGCTGCCTAATTGATGATCTCTTTCATCTCCTACAAGCGAAAAATTAAATTGGAACGAAAGTTTCCCGCTCATTGCCTTTGACGATATTTAAACCTTTCAGCACTGGTCCTTCAGCCAACTGTGATACACCAATCAAAAACACAAATTCTACTCTATCTAACGCTGCCTTCCACTTCGGCCCAAGTCTGCTCAATTGCGAACTATATGCTGAAATTCAGTAGTAATTTTCAGCACTGTGCATCTTTGAGTGCTTCTACTTACTTTGAGTAAACCACAAAGCCTGTCAGAGTTAACAGGATAATAGAGTCACCCTAGAACTTCTTCTTCTTCTTTGCAGCCACATAGAGGATTTTGTTATAGGCGTAGGAACTGGGCGACCAGTAGTGGATTCGTCCATAGGTCCATTGGTGTCGGCGTGGTAGGTCTCTCCGGACAGTTGAATAAATGTGCGGTATCATGGCCGATTGTACCGCAGTCCGGGCACACATCAGATTTGCTGCTGTCAATCTTGCTGACATAAGACATTAGCATTGTAGAGTGACCACAGCGCAATGATGCGAGCGTGCATCTCGCCCTTCTTCCGAGTTGAGACTCTGAGGTGCAGATGGGGGGCGGTATATCTCCTAGTATAGGATTTATGGCCGCCTTCATAAGATGACACCGTACGAACTTGGTGTGCTCCTCGCGCAAAAGACGGAGTCGTTCTTGCTGTGAGTCGTGCCATCTTTGCAAATTGACTTTGTTTGGAGCATCGGCAAATGGCTTTCTTATACTTCTCTCTCTCACGGGGTTTAGCACTCTCCACGACGGGTGATTTGGTTGCTTTATAATGTTAATGCGGAATTGCTGGGCCTGGAGCTGACAGTGCTCCTTCACTGGTAATAGACGGGTCTCAGCATGCAGGTGCTCGATTGGGGAACTCCTTGCACATCCGGTGGCGATACGGAGAGCAGCATTTTGTCCTCGTTGCATCTTTGCCCAGCAGGATTCTGAGACGAGATGCTGCCAAACCGGTGCCGCGTACTCCAGGGCGGGCTGAAGAATTGCCTTATACGTTGTGAGTATAGTCTCCTTGCTGCTACCCCACGAAGTGCCGCCCAGGGCCCTGAGAACGTTGAGCTTAGCTTTAACGACTGCCTGCTTCTGCTCGGTATTCTTATGAAACCTGAGTGACGGATCGAGCACAAGACCGAGCAGCTTTGGAAAGCGAGCAGCAGTCAATCGGTCTCCATCCCACACGACATCCGGATGAGCGCTGTGCTCGGATGGGTCCGTCGTGAGAACGGACACTGACGACTTGGCTGCAGAGATCCTTAGCATCTTGCGGTCGAAAAGGCTCTTCAGTGTGATCAGGTACTCGTTGATCTTATTGGCGGCCACCTGTAAGTCCCTATCTCGACACATGATTGTTATGTCATCGGCATACGCGACGACCTTGATGTCCTGTGGAGGCTCAGGCATATCTTCGAGATACAGACTGAATAGGGCTGGCGATAGAACCCCGCCCTGAGGGACTCCAGCTGCCATAGGAATACCGTTGGAGACATGGTTCTGAGACATGACTCTTGCCCGTCGACCTTTCATAAAGGCCGATATCCAGCGCTTCTGCCAAGATGGTACTGACGACTCCAGTATCTTGCTTGACAGAACTCCAAGGTTAACCGTATCAAATGCCTTGGTGAGATCCAACGCAACAGCTACAGTTCTCAATGGCTTGTTCAAGTTGAACCCATCGATAGCATAGCTGGTAATTTCTAGCAACGCCGTAGTTGTGGAATGAAGCCTTCTGAACCCATGTTGAAACAACTGCTTCTCGTTGTGCTAGAACTACATGATAGCGCTTGCGAAAATTTTCGATGGAGAGTAACTATTAACTTTTTTGCGGATTTTGTGATTTTTCAACATCGGTCTTTTCTGTTTGATCCGAGAAGTTTCGGACTCGAAGGTTCGAAGTTAAGTATAATGGCTAGGTCTCCAATCAATTATATTTTTTTCGTCAATAATCGATCGCTTTTTCGAAAACTCGATTTTCGACATATTATCCACTCTCTGAAAACGAACGATAATTCACGAAAAAATACTATTGGGTAGGAACTTGGCCATTATACTCACCTTTGAAGCTTCGAGGCCGAAACTTGTGGGAAAAGCCAGAAAGCCCAAAGTTACAAAATCATAAAATACGCTAAAAATCAATAATTGCGCTCCGTCGGAAATTTCCGCAAACGCAACCATCTAGTTCCAAGGTGGCTCAAATATCCTGTCAACTCTAGCAGGTTTGTTGGTTTATCTCAAAATTAATAGAAAGACTCAAAGATGCTCAGTACTGGAGATTACCACTGAATTACAGCATATGAGACTGTCCACGTAACAATCGATATAGATCGGTACACAATTTTTTTTGCCGTTTTTATATTTCATATCGCTAGAGCACCCCAAAAAACTCAGGTGTACGCTTCTAGAATTTTCCGAAAACTTTTTTAAAAATTGCTATGAAATTCCAAAGTTGGGTATTTTTTTGAACATTTTTTAGCATAGATCCTTAAAGTAAAAGAACTCTTATGACAAAAAATTTTATTTAAGGGGTAATCAACTATGAGGAATCGACTGGCGCTGTCAGAATTTTTCAAATCGCGCCCCGTACAAAAAATTAAATTTTCATTTTTTCTGGGCACAGATCCTGCAGATAGAGACTATGCTGAGCGGCCTTTTGCACGAGGGTTTTTCGCCTGCGAGTGTCATTCGATCGAAAAAATGAGGTCCTTTGTCCTTCTATTTTTGATTTTATATTTTATGTGTATAAAACGACTACGGCGCATCTTTTGAGAAAAGTCTCTATTTGCATGATCTGTGCTCAGAAAAAATTTTCTAAAAAAAATTACAGGGCGCGATTTTTAAAATTCTGACAACGCCAGTCGATTCCTCATAGTTGATTACCCCTTCTAAAAAATTTTTTATCATATGAATTCGTTTACGTTAAGGATCTATGCAGAAGAATGTTCAAAAAATGCCCAACTTTGGAATTTTATAACAATTTTTAAGAGTTTTCGGAAAATTCTAGAAGCGTACACCTGAGTTTTGTGGGGTACTCTAGCAATATAAACACGGCAAAAAAAATTAAGTACCGATCTATATCGATTCTTACGTGGACAGTCTCATATATTTCGCAAATGAGCGGGCTTTGGCCCAAGTGGAAGGCAGCATTAGATAGAAAAGAATTTGCGCTTTCGATCGAGGTACCGCATTTGGCCGAAGGACCAACGCCGAAAGGTTCGAAAATCGCCTTATCAAATGGCTGGAAACTTTCGCCTCAACCTAATACATACATGTAGAGACAGGTAAGAAGAACACTTACATCCAACGGGAAACACTGCGGCTGCGAATTCATCAGCACACATCCAAACGATCCATAGACGCTGTCGTTGGTCTGATATACATATCCAACTCCATCATCGAAATCTATAATAAAAACACTATTTTCGACCGAAGCATACTATTTTACACCGAACTCACCATCCTTTGTGATGTATCGCGCCTCCAGTGCCTGTTTTCCAATGACATTCGTGCACAGAACGAACGCTGCGGCCGCAAAATACCTGCAAAAACCGGAATTATCGCTGGGTTTTTGATAGCTCCAGCTCTTTATCCACATTAAATACGGAAAAAAACTGCAACTGATAAGGACCACCCTTGAGATAAGGCCACCCCAAAACATAGGTCTTGTTTTCTCTAATCTGTAGGCACGCTATGTTCAAAATTAACTTGTCAGATTGCATTGAGGAAGGAGAAGAGTCTAGATTCTCGGTCGAAGTCGGTGCTCCTGACATTAATGCGGGTCCATCCCAAATTCGTGTTTGAGGGTGGACTATGCACCCACGAGAATTCAGACGTGTTTTGCCCTTCTAAGCAGCTGAAAAGCTAGCTTACCGGATAAGAAAAAGGCTCCACAAGAAATCTGGCGCGATAAGTCACTCCGAACTGAGAAAAATTGTGAATTAATGCACAATCCACAAAAATTCACTATTCTCAAGTTCTATTACTGTGAGCCTTAACATTTTCAGAGCATTTTTGATGACCGCGCTCAATAATCTCATTAGGTAGATCATTTGGTAGGTCCAGAGAAGAAGAGAATTACAAAGTATTAAAGCAGGAAATCAGCCTCACCTGCCAGGTGTTGCAACCACTTTCAGCTGCGGAAATTCTCTGACCGAAAACAGCTGATCCAGACCAGCATTGATGACATCACAGATCTGAAAAACACTTCGCATTATCAGAATAACAGCGTTTCAGTCACTAACCGCCCTCGGCTTTGATTTATACTCAACAACAATATCTACTGACCTAGGGCCACACAGTTTAAGTGTATTGTATACTTTGTCGCCGTCACGAGCAACAGGTATGCCATTTAGCACAAATCGCGGCGGGGCCAGCATCGGGCAGTGCTATTTGCCATTACGCACCATTTATAGTACCGCCGCCGAGCGGCGCAGCGAAGCGTAGTCCTATAATATCGATCGTGCCGCGCCGCGTGATCAATATTATAGGATTGCACTTCACCGTGCAGCTCGGCGGCGGTAGTGCAAACGACGCCTTATAGGAACGAATGCCCCGCGTCCGTCGCAGCGACAAATTTGAAGAACAGGAGTTCCGCGACAGGCGATCGCGCGTCGCCGGAGCATACTATCGTTCTCTGAGCCAAATTCCGGTCCGCAATTGCGGACTCCGGCTGGTGCATCATGCGACACGTGTAATCGTGCTGGTAGAAAGGTGAATCGTGCCGGGACCAAACGGTCCCACCACGATTCTCACGTGTCGCATGATGCAATACTCGTAGTCCCAAAGTGCGGACCGGAATTTGGCCCTGACACAGACAGTACCATACCCCTTACATCTTCCAATGTCCAACAAAAAATGCCCCCGAACCCGTATCGGAAATCAGAAAATAGTGGGTTTCCAAGAGGTTCTACTTCTCCAATATCGGAGTTTCTGGTGGTCTAACTCCTCTATATTCCAGTGATATTCAAGCAACTTCGGCTCTTCCCCGACCCATAAAAGCCTGGCCCTAACCTCTGGAAATCGCTGCTCTTTGTCGACCTTGCTGGCCGGAAATCCGCCACCAAGATTGATCGTGTCCAGTTCCAGACCGATTCGAGCAGCAAATGAGAACATAGCACGAACTTCATGGAGGGCTTTGTAGTACGCACATGGTGCAGTGGCTGAGCCCAGATCGAAGCTGAAAACATCAAAATCATCTCAATTTTCCAGAAAAAAAATTGGAAAGATGGATTCGAGCTTGCTCAAGGATGGTAAAATTTCATGGGTCGTTCATGTTCGAGTCATGATTTCGTCTCAAAGTATGTGGGTCCCGTGGTTGTTTTTTCCTATTTTTTCGTTTTTCTTTCAATATTCGAATATTATATTAGCCTGGACTGTGTCTGCAAAACTCGTCCATTACGTAACTGTACCATTCCGTATTCTCATCCTGTGCCAAAAAGAGCATGGTTGAGCTTGTTGTCGAAATGGCAATGATCTAGGCTTCATATTTGAACGGTACGTGCCATTGTGTCATACCGCAACGACTGAAGCCAAAAAACCAATTCACCCACGAATTCAAATGTTTTTTTGTGCCAATGCCATACCCTTGCTGCTTTGTCCTTTTCTTTTTTTTATTTGTGGCATCCAAATTTAATTTCTTAAGACACAACTAAAACTCATTTTTTACAGACTCTAGAATTCGGATATCTTCTGTACTAATTATGCGAGATGCGGAATCTCAATTCTCAAAATTAGAGGGACATTAGTAAGAGACCACTGTTTCCGACCGCTTCTTTCCATGTAGGAAACCAGAAGCCCCACCCACGGCAGTTTTAGCAGGAGCGGATAGCTTACAAACGCGGGGGCTTCATAGAAAGAATTTTTGGAGGGAAAATTTTTGAGGGGATCGTAAGATTTCGTGGGAAGAAACTTTATGGGTTGTCAACACATTTTTTTTGAAAAATAAAAAAATATATATATTCAAAATTTAAAAAAAAAAACTTTCGTATACGACTGTAATGACATATAGTAAACCCCCGATTCCATTTCTTTCCACGCAGTGTTGAAAAATGAGATTTCGAAAGATTCTCTAGCAAAATGTTTCTATACATTATCCTCTCCTTTTACTATACAGGCCATAAAACGGCCAATGTCTCACCGTCGACTGCGTACCACGCGCTGCGCGACCGCACGCGCGTCGGAAGCAGACGGGTTTTGGCCGCCGCGCGACGTTTCGGCCGCCGCGCGGCACATTGGCCGTTTTATGGCCTGTAGCATTCCACTTTCTCATCCTGTGCCGAACAGGGGCATGGTTGAGTGTTTTCTTGAGATGACAATGATTTAGGCTCCATATTTAACACTTGATGGACCGCGTGTCCACACTGCGCACCCACGGCTGTTTTGCTTCTGGGACCTCGTGTCCACACTGCGCACCCACGCCAAAATCTCGGTTTTTTTTCGTTATAACTTCAAGAAAAACGGATTCCTTCTAATTATTGCTTTTATATCTGTGCTTACTTCAACTTCCATAACTGGTATGAACATATTGAGCGCCATATTTCTCTTTTTAACATAGACAATCATAATAAAAAACCAGTTTAAAAAACTCACTAAAGTGATTGGCCATGAAGCGCGCTGGTCCGCTACGGGGGCTAGCCGAGAAACGCGCGGTCTCTTAAGTGTTAAACGGTACGTGCCATTCTGTCATACCGCGGATGGGATGAAGCCGGGCAATTAAAAAAAAACGAATTCACTCAGGAATTCAAAGGTTGTTTTCGATAAAAAGTGTTAATTTATCCCCAGGCCGTATTGATACTGCCTTATCCTCTCCATTGAATTTGTCGCGTCTAAATTTAAATTCCTAAGACACAGCTATACAAACTCAATTTATGCACACATTAGGATTGCGAAATCTTCTATACTAATTATGCGAAATGCGAAATTCCCAATTCTCAAACACTGGTGAGACATTACCAAAAGACCACCGTTTCCCCGCTAATTTCCATCAAGGAAACCAGAAGCCCCACCCACGGCAGGGTCGAGCAGGACCGGATAGCTTGCCAACGCGGACGAGTTTGTAAAAATTTTCAGGCATAAAGAAAATTTTCGAGGTGATCGTAAGATTTTGTGAGAAGGAACTCTATGGTTCGTTAGTAAATGTTTTGAAAAAAATGAAAAAAAAAAATGTTATTTGAAATTTTGAGAAAACTTTTGTCCACCGCTAGAAGGATATATACTCTGTTTATCTAGAATTGCACAAAACATGGTCCGCCACCGGCCATCTACATTTCAACTGCGCATTGCCGTTCAGTCCGCAAAGTGCACGCTGATTGCGAAAGCGTGCTGCGACGCGGTTGCGAGTATCCTCAGAAAGGGATGTGGGGTCACCCAAGCGGTTTTCGCCTTTGGTGCGCGGGTGATCCCACATCCCTGTCTGAAGATACTAGCAACCGCGCCGCAGCACGCTTTCGCAATCAGCGTGCACTTTGCGGACTGAACGGCAATGCGCAGTTGAACGTATTGATTCGCATGCTCACCGGGGTCGCCCGAATGCGCTTCGATGTACGTGCACTACGGTGTACAGAGGGCCGGTGGCGGACCGTGTTTTGTGCAGTTCGAGATGAACGGAGTATATATTGAACCCCATCCTTCATGTGACTTCGAAAAATCCCGGAGAAAATTTTTTTCATACATTACCCTCTCCTTTGACTGTAGCATTCCAATTCCTCATCCTGTGCCAAACAAGGGCATGGTTGAGTAACATCTTGTGATGACAATTATTTAGGCTTCATATTTAAACGGTACGTGCCATTCTGTCATACCGCAGATGGGATGAAGCCGGGCAGCTCACATAAAAGCATACCGCACGAAATTTAACATTGTTTAGAGAGAACTTAATGCCTCTGTACGACTTATGCACAGAACTGTCTTGTACCCAACTCTGCTCGGAACGCGCCCCAAGAGAGAAACTAAACGCTCCATCCATGGACGAGTTAGCACTATGAAACGCCAGGGTTAGGTACGGGAAAGTTGGCGCTCCAAGCGATGCATAGTGCTAACTCGTCCATGGGTGGAGCATCCGGTTTCCTTATTGAAGCTTCCCAGGCGGAGGCTGTGGTTTGCTTCTGATTTTTGCCTATTTTGGAGAGTTCAGATTCAGCAAATAACATTAAGTGAGTATGAAAACGGCTTTTCCCAGAATTAAAGCGTTCATATGTAATCTGTGATCAGGGCTCGGTGTCACCTTGTTGGGATCTCAATAACAAGACCACGAATCCCAATATTTCTCCGCCTAATTCGGAAAACTGGGAAAACGCATATGGCAGGAAGGTTTTAGAAAAATCGCCTAAGAGTTTACGTTGAGTTTTCCAGAATTATACTATTTTGCACTTGTAGCATTCCCGTTCCTCATCCTGTGCCGAAAAGGGCATGGCTGAGTGATAACTTGAAATGGCGATGATTTAGGCATACATATTTGAAGGGTACGTGCCAGTCTGTCATACCGCGGATGTGATGAAGCCACGTAGTTAGAAAAATACACAGGAATCTCATGGTTTTGATCTTTATAAACATTTTAAATTTAGAAAAAACTCATACTCACTCCATGCCAATTGCAGAATTCCAATTCTCCAAAATGAGCTGACAGTTACAAGGTAACCACCACCTCTGCCCCGGATCACAAGAACTAAACCGCAAGCTCCCCCCCCCCCTCCTCTTACGGACAGTTAACATCGTGGTCAAGCTGAGCTTTGCCCAGGACTTCGACAGAGCTACGCCCCCTTAGTGACCAAATTTCTGGGAAAATGTCGCAATTTTTAATTCCCCCAGAGCGTATGTAAGTTTTTTCACGATTTTGGGACTGAAAATTAGAAAAATGGAGACTATCTTAAACGGGGGGGGGCACTGAAGTAAATATCAGAAGTAAAATGAACCACCTCTAGAAATGAATAGAAAACCTGATAAAAAATGCTTGATGATGCTATCAATCATTGTTATTGCTGAAACTCTATAGAAATACTTCGATTGATAGCGTTATAGATCGGTAGTTCATTTCATTTCTGACTTTTACTTGAGTGCCCCCCCCCGTTTAGGATAGTTAGGAAATATGTATGTTTTGAACTTTCGCTTTCTTTTCTTATAATTGACGGTTAGCAACAACCATCAGGCAAACCCCTAGAAGGAAACAATAAGCTCCACCCACAGACGAGTTAGCACTATGAAGCGTTGGAACTCTAAGCGATGCATAGTGCTAACTCGTCCATGGGTGGAGCATTCGGTTCTCTTCTTGAAGTTTCCCACGCAGAGGCAGTGATTTCCTTCTGATTTTCGTCTATATCGGGGCGTTCAGATTCAGCAATTAGCATTAAGTGAGTACGAATACGGCTTTTCCCAGAATTGAAGCATTCATAGGGAATCTGTGATCAGGGCTCGGGGTCACCTTGCTGGGATCTCGATAGTGTAGACCACGAATTCCTATTTTTCTTCACCAAATTCGAAAAACTGGGACCCCGTATCTGGCAGGGGTGGTTGATGAAAATAGCCCCAGAGTTAGGGTTAGTTCTCAAGAATTAAACCATTTTGTACTTGTAACATCCCATCATCTCATCCTGTGCCAAAAAGGCATGGCTGAGTCTCATCTTGGGATGACAATGATTTAGGCTTCATGTTAAACGGTAAGTGCCATTCTGTCCTACCGCGGAGGCATGAAGCCGTGCAGTTTGAAAAAATATCCAGGGGTCTCACGGTTTTTCTTCTCTATAAATGCTTTAAATTTAGGAAAAGTCATGTTCACTTCATGCCAATTGCGAAATTGCCCTTCTGTGAACAGTTGCAAGATAGCCACAACCTTCGCACGGAAAACTCCAGAGCTCTCGGAGGAACATAATGGGGAAGCAGCCGAGAGACTATATTGAGAACCTACAGAGCAATACTTCAGCCGGCTCTGGAATATGCGGCACCACTGTGGCAGCACCTGGTGTCTGACAGCTCCTGGAATAAGCTGCAGCGTGTACAGAATGCTGCGCTTAGAATTGCTACCGGTTGTGCAAGGAGCTCCCGGTGGAGCATCTTCACGCGAAGGCCTGCATATTGCCGGTCAAGGAGCATTGTGAACTCCAGGCACAGCAGATGTATAATAATGTTCTGAGACAGCCGAATCATCCGACAAAGAGAATAATGAAGCCCACTAGAGAGAGGTCGATTAGGACGCCATTAGCCGATGCTCCTCGTAAAGTTGATGCACAGAGATGGGCCGACTCCACATGGAAAGGCTTCGTCTTCTGCGTGAGAAGCACACCCAATTTGTTCGAGAATATCTGGAGAAGGCGGCTGTGAACCACATTATAGGAGCAGTGCCGCCTCGGGTTTGCGAGTCCGAGTCTCAACTCGGCAGACGAGCCAGATGTGCTCTTGCCTCGCTGCGCTGTGGTCACTCTATTCTGCTCATGTCTTACGTCAACAAGATCGACAGCAGCCGACCAGACGCATGCCCGGACTGTGGTGCTCTCGGACACAACACGGCGCACCTGTTCATGTGCCCGAAGAGACCTACCTCCTTAACCACAATGGACCTTTGGACGAATCCTGTGAAGGCCGCCCAGTTCCTCAAACTATGACAAAAAACCACTTTGAGGCTGCAGAAGAAGAAGAAGAAGAAAACTCCAAGAAGGGAACCAAAAGCTCCACCCACGGACGAGCTATCACAAAGCGGTGCCAACGGCATCAACTTGTCCGTCGGCAGAGCTCGTCTCGTTAGGGGAGGTCATGGCTATCTCACATTTTTCTTCAACTGTAATGAAGTTCCGCATTCTGTGCATATATATTGGGTGAAAACTTCAATATACGTAGCCTGTGTCTGTGGACATTGAAATAATCATTTTTTGTACTTGTAGTATTCCATTCCCGTCCTGTGTCACAGAAGGAGCATGGCTGAGTGATATTTTGAAATGACAATGATTTTGACCTTGAAGGCAGTGTTCACGATAAATATCGCACTCGAGTTCGACCCAAAAAATGGGAATGTTTGGTCGTGAGGTAACTAATAGTGAAGAAACTGGGAAGAAAAACGTCCAGAATAAGTTAAAATAACGGTTTCTAAATTCAGGGCGTGGACGAGAATCATGGGCCCTGTGATTTCGGCAAGCGCGCGCTAATCGCGAAATCTGCGCGAATCGATAATGCTAACTGCGGCAGAGTTGCTTGGCGATTTGCCATCAAAAAGTGTGCGGCGCCACAAACTCGTCCGATTGGAAGGCGGACCGGGATAGGTAGGCGCATCGGGAGAGCTTTCGAAGCCGTTTGTATTTCATTCTGGCCAGTTTTCGTTGCTTTCTTCGACCCTATCCTCTACAGCACCTGCCATCTTAGTATTTCACACCGAGACCTCGAGAACGAGATTTATCGTGAACACTGCCTTTAAGTGGGTACAGTATGTGACATTTGGTCACACCTCTGCTGAATCATTCAGCCCCCCCCCTTTAAAATACTGCACCAGCCTTTTGATCGATAAAATTGACAGACTAGCTATTCATAGCTTGATTTGTCTCCGCGAGACAGGATTCTTGGTTCTTGTTTATTGATTTTATTTTTTTTGTCCCGAAAATTGGCTAGACTTCGTAGGTTTAACCTGTGTTCTAGATGAAGCGCGTTCTTTTGGACGTATTAAATAAAGAAATAAATAAAAATGAAGCCGAAAAAATCAGACCTCAAAAGAATCAATCTAGTTCATTCCAATACCCAAAAAACAAATGTTCCCAAATTTAATAACTGTGCCAACCCAGTTTCTCACCCAACGACAAAACGTCGTGGACGAGTACAGGAGTTGGCTATAATTTCGGCCTCCCGGGCATGCGATTTTTGCCATCACGGCAGACCGCGCAATTCGAGGCCCAAATCAATTCTACATCGTCATTCAGTTAAGAATCCCTACAGCCCCATGCTTTCCGCAAAGTAGCGTCGCGGCCGCTTAATTGATGACACGGACTATATATTCCTGTGTAATAATAATTGATAAGGATATAGATCTCTACTTTTGTGCCCCGTACAGGTGGAAGATTCATTCGGCCAACGCTTCGACGAAAATCGTTGTCTTCAAGGTCTGTATTGTAAATCGAAGCACAATTGATATAGTATACTGTCCTCGTAAACTACTTTCACAACCCGTGAGGTGTGAGAGATCATTCTTTGAACGCGTCGAATGGATGATTGTTATACTTCGGCGGCGAGCGACCATCGGCGACTTTTGCGCTCACTGAATACTAAACATTCGGTTAGCGAGCACAGTAATCGCCGACGATCGCTCGTCGTCGAGGTATAAAAAACACCTACTCCATGCGCTGAAAAAATTAGCTCTCACGCCTCAGCTTAGGGGCTATGAAGGTAGTGGAACGTTTACCAGAACCGGCCGGATCATTTTTGCTTACTAGAACCGAAGCTGCAACGTTAAAATGATACGTAAGCGTTCAAATTTGTGATTCAATTTCGAGCGCTGCGTCGAAAGAGCGCTCCAATTCTACTTTGATCTTTGAAAAGTGCGGGAAACTGCACCTTCAAATGACGCGGTTTAGTTTAGTCAAGGCTTGATTCAGTTTGTATTCAATAACTGTTTATACTGTTATGGGCAAAATTTGTAGGTTTAGTAATTTGTGGTTAATGCTGCCTTTTTGAAAAAGGCGCGTGTAGGGCAGCGGCAAGAGGTGCTAGTGTCACCCACACGGTCGAACGATCGATCCTCGCAAAAGGCCAACCGAACCTTCTATCTCTCTAGGGTCGGTAAATTGGACGATACCACGCAATCATTACCTGATTCCCACAACTCTGGCACGGAGCTCAAACGCCGTCATCAGAAGTCCCTCCAGCTCTTCGATATCAGCACCTTTGCGATCCGACAGCGAATCGCTCTGACCATGACGTCCATTCAGTGAGATGGCGAGCAGGATGCTGAAATCTCATCTCTGAGCTAGCCAATGAATCCCAGAAAATCTACTTCCAAACCAACCGAGCATGTGGCGCATAGCTAATTGCATCCATCAGCTGTTTTTCATTCTCAATCACAATCATTCCAACTTCGCATTCACCAGCGATTCTCATCGTTTTGCGAGTCCACAGAGGGCAATCCATGATAATGCGATCAGCAGGTACTTGCTCCACAGCCTGAAAACCATGAGATTCATTTATTTATACTGCTCTATTCACGATAAGCCCGGCACCTACCGTGGCCAGCTGTTGTGCATCCGACACAGCGAATCCAAGATGGGCACAGTCGGCCAGCATCCTTGCTAGTACGGGATCAGCATTGCAGCGAAGAGCATAGTAGGCCTGGACGCGCGGCAGATGGTCCTGCCAATCGTCCACACGGGCCATAACTGACGGCATGTCCATGACGAAGAATGGCGCGGCGCCAAGCTGAATAAATTGGTTTAGTTAATTAGAACACTTTTTTTCAGTAGTTTCCTGTGGAGTCCATGGTATGTTCGACTATCTTGCAGCCTGGGCATCTTCTTTTGGCAGACACTCATGGATGTCGACCGCCGGCAGAGCTGTTGTGGCACCCAAAGGCACTCGAGCAGCTATTCGCCCGTGGTCGAGCAGCTACACTTCCATGATCACGACAGCTCGCACGTGACGCGATTCTGACGTGAAGCATTATTTGGGTCAACCGCGCGAAAACAGCCTCTCGTCCACAAGTGGTTTCGACTAACGCATCGAGCACATGCGGATAGGCGTTCGACCGCGGGTGTCTTCGGGCGTCACAAATGATCAGCCGGCTGTCGAAATCCCTGAGCGCCTGAATAGCACTTGTACTTGAGCCTTCTGCGCCTCTCAGATTGTTGAGGTGGAAAGGTTTATAGGTCAGACGATTGGGCGGTATCGTCTCTATAAGAGGCCTAAAATACCACGAAGTCCGACTTGTGTGAATCCTACCCAGTCAAAAATTCAGTTTGCAAATAAAGCCAGATCCTCAGAAGAACAATCGGAAACCCCTGCATCATGTCTCCCGAGCACGTCATCAGCGAGTCACCCCCATCAATTCCAAGCAGGAGCGAAAGCGCAAAAACACGAAAGGACTCCCAAGCCTTCCGACATGGCCCGTTTGATGTCGCTAGCTCATATCCTGTTCGAGGTAGCAACTCCACTTCGTTCGGCTAGATCCTGACAATTGCTTCTCCGATAGCTCCTATGTGTCCGTCCGTTCGTTCATTATGAAGTTCCCGACGATCAAAAACGGACTGTAGGAGCCACACCTAAGAGGATCTGGCGGAACGAAGCAGGCTTATCTATATCGAACCGAATATGAGTTTGCGAAAGTTAGACCAGAGTGATTTGACCCCTAAACTGAATGTTTGACCGAGTAGGAATCGAAAAGTTCAGACTTCTACCCTCGACGCCCCAGCAACTCGCTGGGAGGAGCTTAGCAGTCCAGTGTCTGCATTGCGGCTCGTTTTGATAAGAGGTGAGCGGGTGGCGATGTGGTGTTCCGGCCCCAGCCCGGGCACCTGGTAATCGATGCGCTGATGACCATCACAGGTGCCCGGGCTGGGGCCGGAACACCACACGGCCACCCGCTCACCTCTTATCAAAACGAGCCGCAATGCAGGCACTGGACTGCCAAGCTCCCCCTGCCAGTTGCTCGGGCATCGAGGGTAGATAGTTCAGGTCTCGTGATAGCGACGATACCGTCGAAACCTCAGGCCACTAAATCCCTTCAACGCAGTTTCCTAATTTAAATTAGGAGCAAATTCGACACCGGATAAAATTTGGGCTCGGGTACCTTCAGAGAAACGCCAACCGATTCATCAGAAAAGATCCTGATTTTTTGTTTTGTTTTATATGGTTATTGTTTGCTGTGAATTTTCGTTTTTCTGTGATGTTCGGTCTCAACTTCGTTTGTTAACAGCAATTATTGTTATATTTTGATGTTTTTGAATGTTTTATGACTATTAATGGCATTATGTATGATCGCGAGCTACCATAAGGTAGCTGAGTCGAAAGCAAAACTTAGCGGTCAGTCAAGACTCCAAAATGCATATTATTGCTTTCCCGGCAAGGGTGTTACTATAACGTCCTTGTTACCGGTGTGCAATGATAACACGCTCGCCTGGAAAGCGATGCGGTGCCGGTCCGAGTCCTGCCTGGAGCCTAAGTTTTGTATTCAACTCAGCTACCTTGCGCTATATTGTCATATTGTACTTCCTGAAAGGAAAGGACATTCCATCACATACACCACGACCCACTGATTAGGAGTCCGCTCAAACGGTTCTACACTACCAGATTGGTATATAAAAGGTCAGCGCCTGACAGGCTAGAAGGATTTGAAGCTCACTCCCCTTTCTCCCGAACACGATCAGGGTCACACCCTTTCTATCAGACACTAGCAGTGTCACTTCCGTTTCCGTACTACTATAAACTATCTCTCGAAACACATACCTGTTTGTTGGCGACATGTCTCGCGATTTGTGTCGCATCGCGATTTTCGCCGCCTACAATCACCACTGGTTGTTCGGCAAATTGGCAACGTGACCAGCATTCATTCTCAACAGGCGAGTGATACGACGCGGACGGGAGACGACGTCGCTCGATCATGCGGCACGTGGGTAGCTATTGAATATTCTGAAAACATCAAGCTGCACAGTAAATAACACTTTGTATTCAGGGAACATCCTGACTGCAAGGGTTTAACATGCTTCCTCTAATGGTTGAAATGGTTGGAGCGTTTAAAAAGAACTTCCCAAATACACTTGTTCCTCGGATAAGAACCAAAAATCTAATCTAAAATTTTTTTGCGTCCATGTATCTTTGGTTCCCGCGAAGAAGCCAGAGGAAAAGTTTTTATAGTTGATGCGGGAGTAGAATTCTTTCATTCCTAGAATGACAAATACTCGGGAAAAATCGGATACTCAATCTTTCTTCGATTGAATGGTAATTGGGATTTTACAAAAAAAAAGGATTTTGCTCTGGCATCGATTATAAGAACCTAACCCCTACCCCCTACCTCCTTCTGAGAGAACCAACGACAGCTCACATCATTTTGATATGGCCGCAAAAAAATTGATTGATCGGATTACTCGTACTTATCCGAGGAACAAGTATACTTGACAGCAGAGAGCCTCTGGGTGAAGTTCTTTCTGTCTGTAGTTCCCTTTCCAATTTATGTGTTCCCTCGCTGATTGTCATATATTCGATCCAGGCGGGCTTTACCTAGCATGGTGATTAACAACGTGTTCAATTAATCGCCAATATGTGCATCAGTCCACCTTGGTGATGGACAATTGGTGTTCCCCACGCGCTAATGTACAAAGTCTCTCAAAACAGCAAGAAATATTATTTGTTTTCGTGTTAAGGCCATCGTGGTAAACATTTTTGGCCCAGACATGGGCGATACCATCTAACCCTATACATCAACCACCTCCCATAAAACCTGCAAAGAAAACAAACTCTCCGGGATAAAAACCGGAACCTGGTAACAAGTTTCAGTAATCACCCTAAAGAGATCGAAAAACATCGCCATGAATGAAGTATGCCTTAAGCAAACCAACCCAACCCATATTTTGGTTACAATTTGTATCTTTTTGGGCGCATGTAGCGCAGTTACAAGAGGCGCCGATGTCGCAGTCGCATTCGATCCTTATCGAGGGTCAACAAAACCGGGTATAGTCTTGCGGTCGGCGACGTGGATACTAGACTTGTCTCGGAGGATCAAGGCACTTAATCGAGCATCAGTTCGGATCGGCCTTGCTTCGATACAGGCTCGAACACTTTGAAAAGTATCTGAATGGATGCCAAACGTGTGGCCTATCCCTGCAGGAAATCACGAATGCCAATAGATTTTCTTCGTGGGTTCTTTGATTGTGGGCAAAGCATCGTCGACCTTGCTGTTGCCATTACTTTTGCACCAAAATGAATAAATACGTCACTTAGAACATGTGGGTGGCCGCTGTGCTCGGCTGTAGCCAGCGATAACGTCTGGGTAAAAGCTTGTCAGACAGAAAGGGTTGTCAAAGAATCTCTCATCCATCCTCAACCAGAAACCTCACGTGCTCTGTGCAGCTAAATATGCCGGTGGGATACCGACTTGCCGGATGAAACACCTTGTAGGGCCACCATTTTTCCTGCATATTCCAGGATAGTCACGTGTAGGGCCGTGACAAGAGGCTATTGCCATGCACACGGCCGAGTAATCGTTTCTGACCTAGGGCCTAACGAGCCTTCTGTTCCTCCCAAGTCAGTACATTGGTCCCAGACTTGTCGGGAAGGATAAGGGCACTGATTTGAACATCGGCTGGCACAAGCAAGTCTATGTATGGGCACAATATACATTGAAAGGCCTCCAGATTGTGGATGAAAGTCGAGTGCGTAGCGCGTCCCCGGATGGATTGACCAACGCCGAGACATTGGTTCTTTCTGCTCCAGAACGGGTAAGGTAAATAAGTATTCTCATCCTCTTTCCGAACGCTTTTTTGCATCAGCCAATGCCACATCCATTCTCGCTACCATTTGGAAGCACCACTTCTTTATTTCAAATGGAACGGCGGCGCCTCGAAATTACATGTTTTGTGCTCACTTCCGCAGCATTCCGATAGCAATCTTTCTCCTACATGCTCCGGTTATATAGGGTTTCTCCAGCTCTGAGAGCCTTTGATATTGGACATGTCACCCAATGTGGTCATGTCCACTTACATTTTGGCCTTTTTTTGTTTCCTTCAGGCAGAAAGCAGCCCTTCTTCATTTTCTTTGTCCTAATGAGGCCTCTTGTTAGGCGGACACGAAATCGATATGTCATATGTCAAGCCCACTTTCGTAACTACTTAAAAGCAGTACCTCTGCTGTGTACGGTGTCTGGTTCAAGGGCTTTTCAATGAGTTCAGAAGATTCAGTTTTTCAGGATACTAGTAAAATTCCCGTAAGCTCCAGCAAAAAAGAACTGACCGGAATTCTATCAAGGTGCATAGCTGGCTGGCACGGCCACTACCAGATTCTTGGGTCTGCATTTAGCTCCGTCCATAGCAGACGTCCTAGCGTCAAGTGACCGTAATATGACGCTGGGGGTTTGCATCTTCCGCATTTGCGGTTGATCTGACTCCCCAGCGACTACTGCAGCCGGCCACTCGCTGACGGTGGAGGCATAGTGACCGTAACGGCTGTCACTAATATTATCGATACCATCGTTAATCACGTGCCGTCCTCGGACACGTTGAATGCGCCAGCGTTTGAGCGCAGGCGCATGATGCTCCGACGCCTTGACGCTTTGCCGCTGGTCGTCTGCTATGGACGGAGCCTTAAAGGCAAATACGCCAAATCTTACGATTATTAGTGGCTACATCCTTGATGCGCACACCCATTTCAAACCATTACTGGTTAACAAGTCGTAATCCCTGCCTTCTTACCCTTGTTCAATGTAATTCTCTCTATTTTCTTATTCACGGTTTGTTGAACTGTTTTTTTTCCTTCGTGTTGATACATCCCTTCCGGATGTATTCTCAGTCTTTCCCTGTTCATTCGCTATTTTAATGTAATTTTTCTACTTCCTTCTTGACGGTTTCTTCTACTGCCCTCTTTGACTTACTTACTTAATCGGTTGGCTTTCGCCTGACGCGGTCATTCCGCATCTTCACCGAGGTGTGCCGTCCTAGTAGTCAGCCGTGTCCACTTTTCACGGTCTTCAGCCACAATTTGAACACATTCCATCCAGCTGTCACTATTCCATTTCCTGCGAAACGAAACATCGCGCCTGAACTGTCTTTCGATGCCGAGTGACTTTAAATCCTCTTTAACCACATCCGTCCAGAACTTTCGCCTACGCCCAGGTGGCCGTTTCCAGACAGGATTTGGAAGCATTTTTAAAGCGTGTTGTACGAGACGATCCGGCGTTCTTCTTAGTATATGCCCGAGCAGTCGAAGTCGACTTTCCATTGCTGCTTGAGATGGCGTTAGGAGATGCTGGCACCTCCCTCGTGTCAAGCGTTGATGTACTGCGTCGATTTCCTTGTAAAGGTCTTCGTTATGGCATACACGCGGCCAGAAATATCCAAGCAAACGCCTAAAAAGCTTCCTCTCCGTGCAATCCAACCTTTCCATCTGCGTTTTCGGTGCTGCCCACGTCTCCGATCCGTACATCATGATAGGGCGAATAGCGGATAGGTAGACGCGCAACTTGACTTCCTTCGCGATGGTGGTAGACCACAAACACTTGGTTAGAGAATTGAATGCAGACGTAGCTTTCGCACATCGTTGTCGAATATCCGCTGCATAACTACCATCGTTCTTCAGCAAACAGCCCAAATAACAGAAATCGTCCACCAGTTCGATACGTTGTCCGTCCACACAAACTCCAGTTGAAGGCCTCTGAGAGACCCACATCTGAGAGACCCAACTGCCCTCTTTATTTTTCATATTTATGCATCTTTCCCAATTTTCCGCCCACTGTTCTTTTCTTTTGTGTTGGCGCGTTCATTCGAATGTATAGAAAATGAATAAAAAAACTCACCTAGTTCAAAATTAGGCGAGTTAGGGTGGAATGTGACAGGTGGAGCCGACGCGGCGTGCGATCTCCTCAGGCGACGACCAGTTGCACGGAAGTGGCGGAGGTAGCAGAGTAGATCTCGCGACGACGACGACGGGGCTACACGCGACGCTGTTAGCGACGCGCGACAAGGCGACGGACGGTATTGTACGGGATAGAAGTCGTGTTACGCAGCGACAACGACGCTCAAAAGCGGCGGTCACGCGAACACGTGGTAATTTAAAAAAGAAATAAAAAGAGGGAAGGATGGGAAACGAGATCGACGACTTCGGAGGACCTGAAATTGAGTACAGTTCAACAAAGTGTTATACACCATATTTTCTCAATCTTTGATTTCATGTACACCTCCTTGTGTAATTGCGTACCTCTAATCAGCTGATAATTAAACCTCATCGTACCTCTAATCAGCTTAGAGTGAAAATTCCTCAAAGACGAGTGACAACGAACTCTGAGAAACGTTTCTGATGCACCAAACTCGGCCATTGGGCCAAGCTGGGCCCAGCTAAGGGAGAGAAGGCATAAGACAGTTAGCGATTTTCACCGCACACGATGCTTATAACGCTACCCGAATATCTCAACCTGCTCCGAGTTTTCTACGGGATATAGGGCACTTTGTTCGACTCGGAAATGCGCGAAAGCCCCTCTTCATCTCGGACCTCGACTGTGCCGCGCAACTACAGCGGCGGATCCGCAATCATCACTGCGCAGGGACGCAAACGCCGTTTCTAACGACATTCATACCAGATGATTTACTCCCTATGACGTTTTTGAGCCCATGTTTGTTGCTGCTGCGGAGTCCGAGTTTAGGGGGCTTCGCCAATTGGGCATTAAGATGGGAGTACACCCACAGGGCAATTTTCAGGGTGTCCAGAAAAATTGTATCGGATTTGGCTTGAAAGTTATTTCAGGGGGTTATCCGGGGTCCTGAGAACAGATATGAAGCCCACTTCTCGATTTTCGGGGAATTTCGACGGGTTTGGTGCAGATACTCTCGAGGAGGGGAAAACTTTCAGGGTAAAATGAGACGCTTGATGACTTCCAAAAAAAACAATGACAGATTTGCATCGAAGCTTCCCTGTAGAGGTTGTTTGGAGCCCGAAACTCAAATCCGAGGTTCGTTAGCCGATTTTTGATAGATTACGCCAAGAAACGTTGAGTATACGGGTTTGGTAAAATATCTCAGATTTGGCTCGAAACTTCTCTGTGAGGGTGTTCTGGGGTGCTGACCACGAATTTGAAGTCTATTTACATATTTTCGTAATACTAAGGTAGGCTACGCTAGTTAGACTCCGGCACATCCCCTAGTGACCTGTGCATTTCAATTATCACCAGCAGCGGAGCGGTGGGCCTCGGCGAAATATAACAAGCGATAAGAAGGGTCCGACGAAAAAGCCACCGCTCCGCGTTGTGATAATCGAAAACAGGAGTTCACTTGGAATGAACCAGAGTCTGAATAGGATTATATCCACCATAACCTACAGCAAATCTCAGAATATCGAGAAACGGACCTCAGATTCGTGTTCAGCACCCCAAAAAACCTCCACAGCTGAGTTTCGAGCCAAATATGAAACACTTACAACTCTACCGCAAACCCACCGTAACTTACCGTAATCTATCAAAAATCTACTCAGATCCGCGCTAAGGACTCCAAATAACTTTTACAGGAAAGTTTCGAGGAATGTCTACCATTGCGTTATGGAAATCATCAAAAGTCGCATTTTGCCTCTAAAATCTTCCCCGGTAAGAGATTCTGAGCCAAACCTGTCACGATTCCCCGAAAATCGACAATTGGAACTCAATATCATGCTCAAGACCCCAGATAACCCCAAGAAACAAGGTTTTGACCCAAATCAGAAACGAATTTCTTAAAAGTCCCAGAAAATTTCCCGGTGGGTGTACCCATACTTCAACTCCCAACTGAGGAAACTCGCCACAGCTCGGTCCAGAGAACTTCGCAGCAGGTACAAACATAAATTTAAAAACGCCATTGGAATTACATCAACTGGTAAGAATTTTGTTGGAAACGGCGTTTGTGACCAGTTGTCCATCCCTTTTTAGAAGAACTGGAAGCTTTGAACACTCCCTTGAAGAATCTGCCGGACAAAACCATCATTATCCTTCTCTCGACCTACTTTGCCTAGAAAAATTTCAGCATAAACCCCCGTAGGATATGCAGAAGACTAGTCTGAAGGGATCAAACGCGTCTTATCGACGCTTCCTGCACTTCCCTCCGGCCGATAGCAAACAACTAGTGCAGTCCAGGAACTACCCTGCTTACACGCCCCACTACCTTCTTGTTTACAGCTTGAGCCGAATCCCTGTCACCACCCACAAACACCCACTCATCTCAGGAATCTCACCACCAGTGTGATAAATACCACATCCATGTTTCTATGAAAACCTCCAGAAAACGCCTACCTCAGCAGTATGGGTCTGGATCCCAAGGCGGTTCGGCGTTCTTGTCGAGCTGGAACTGGCTAGCTCTTAGTTGCGGCTCGGCGTAACTGCGAAACAGTACGCCAAGGAATTCCTCGATCTGAAACATATCACAGTTATCTGGGATCGCCGAGCAAATTATTCACATTCCAACACTGTGAAATCAAGAAAAAGTTGGGAAAATACTGTCACTAGCTCTCCTCATTCGCTCTCTCTCTCACTGCTCACCAGCGATAAGATACAATCGGTAAAGCATGACAGCACAGAAATCAAGGATCGTTACGGACGAATGGGATTAGAATGACCAACTTTTTATCCCAGATTTAGCTGATGCACTTACATAATTCTCAGAGACATCTGATGCGGTTTTTTTTTTCAAAAACTTCACGCAATTGAGTTGATCAAATATGACTTGCAAACATGTGAGAAGGAATTAATTAAGAAATATTGTTTCCAAAAACTTCCTAAATAACTGAATTTTCAGAATAACGTCTCTACAGAATTTGCGAATGAACTCGTAAAATTTTGACTTAGAAATACGAGTTTCCAAAAAATTTCTGAATGAATAAATCTGAATATAGCTTCCCTGAACTCTCCCATTAAACGGATGGATTCGAATAGACTTACAATTTTTTAAACTTGAATAATTTTCGAAATATTCGCTCCGAATGAATATTTTAAAACTTTGCGAAGTATTCGAGCAATTATTCGAATTTCTGAATAAAACACGGAGTACGATTTAAAAATTATCCGTTGGCTAAATCGTGGAGAGTGGCATCCTAAACTTATCGGAACATTCTAAAAATCGAATTTCATGGACCTTTTTTTTTGAACAAAGCTATTCAAAAAAGAAAATAATTCGATTGTTCGATTAGAGCGCATATCCAAACTCCCAAATGAGTAAGATTTTAGAAGAACACGGTAATTCAATTTACGGAAAGCATTGAGTAGTTGAAGAAAAACAAAGTCATTCATCGAAAAGATTTGAAAGCGATTCTTATTCCGAAACTTCTATTCTCTTTCGGATCTATTGCTTGACGTACTGACAGGGTAAACCATATTGGCGCAGTCCGAAGTGAGCAAAATGGAGTGAGTACCTTACGAAGATGCCCACAATGCCAGTAGTAAATACTTTAAGTGAAAGGAGAATAAACCTATATCCCAAAATGTTACTAGCTGAGAACTGTAGGCTGACCCCAATGATTGATATTTTTGTTCTTGACCCAACTTTTGTACAGAGGGGTTAGTAGGGGTGCTGCACACGAATATGAGCTTTGGTTTCGGTTTTTCGGGCCACTACGGTAGGTTATAGTAGATATAATGGCATTTTTCTACCGTCACCAACCGCTGTCGTCCAAAAACGAATATTATATTCATATTCAGCACCCCAAGTAACGCCCCCAGATAATAATTGGGAGAAGAAAAAACTTGAATTTTCGGGATTCACGTATTGTTCTGAGCTAGCAACTTTTTCTGATAAAGGCTTAGGCTCGAGTCACCCGCTATTTTCGCCACCAGTACATAGCAGGAACATCACCTGATGGTACTTCATTTTGCTCACTTTGGACTACACCAATATGCCTTCATTTGTCAGTGAGTTATGTTTGCAAGCGAACAGAAATTTGAAATAAGAATCGCGTTCGAGAGTTTTGATAATTTATATTGTTTTTCAACGACCACTCGATTCATTACGTTAATTCGAGTAACGTGTTTCTCAAGAATTTTATTCATTTAGCAATTCAGAGATGCGATCCATCCTGAGAACCAAACTAATTTGTTTTTCGAAAAATTGGTATGCTCTAAAAAACCATGATATTCGATTTTTAGACTGTTCCCAGAATTTCAGGTTACCACTCACGACAAATCGGCTACCCGATAATCTTCAAATAGTACTCCGTATTTTATTCAAGAACTCGAATCATTCTTCGAATACATACTTCGGAAACTTTTCAAATACTCAACTTTTCACTAAACCAAAAAATGTGAATTCATTCGAATCTATTTGCTTAATGGGAGCGTTTAAGAAAGCCGTATCCAAATTTATTCCTTCAGATTTTTTTAAAGTCATATTCCCAACTGAAAATTTTACTAGTTTATTCGGAAGCTCTGTAAAAGCGTTATTTGAAAAATTCAGTTATTTAAGGAAATCATGGCAACAATATTTATCAACTCATTCCTTCTCGCATATTTGGTGCACTCATTCATGCGAAAAAAAAAACAAAACCGTTCTCTATGATCCCAATATTCGTTTTACCCGGCAATCAAAAGAACCGTTTTAAAATTTGGGCGATTCAGCCACTAAAATATGCCACGATTCAGCCACTAAAGGCAGTTTTCATGGTTTAATCGCCAAACGTTTTTTTTTAAATTTTCCAATACAATAAAATTAATGGCTACCCTGAAATTCCGGTGCTAAGTTATTGAACTTTCCCCGTAACAACAGGCAACTGCACACGCTTTGTTTAATTGTTTCGGAGTTTTGCGTTTCGTATATGAGCCCTGCAACTCACTGAGGGCGTTCGCCACATCCCGTTTAATTCTCTTCCCCTTAGGGCTCCATCCTTGCTAACGTAGCAAATTGTCTTGTCTTGTTACACATATCATCTTGGTTTAAAGGAGTGTATTTGTGTGGTTAGAATAAAATTTGTAGCATTAGGGTAGGAATCGAATTCCATCCAAGAGTTTAGGATTCTTTATCTATTGAGTTTTCCATTCTTTCATCTTCTTTTTTTCTCAAGTCCATCTCACCACGCACAGATCCGTTCTGTCGCATGACATCTAATTACGGCATGTCTCGTGCTTCTCATTTAAGACGCGTTGCCACGACAAGAATAGCACAGATCTCCGCCGCACACGCGATGCTCTTCCCAGAAAAATCACAAGATTTCCGGACATAGAACCGCCAGAAACAGAACTCCTAATCCTCTTCCTCTCATCGCTCTCTCGGACCAGTGTCTTTCCGCCCCCTCGTTCGTCCTTTGTTTTCGTAATGAGGCCACCAAGCGGCGACATCACGTGACAAATCTGGCGCTGTCGCAAAATTGGCACACGGCCAACCGCACTCAGCGATGACTAACAATCTTTGATCACTTAGTCGCACTGGTCTACGACCCGCAAGACATCGGAGCCGCGATCGCTCTGCTGCTGAGAGCAAAGTTTCGTTAGCTGTTGATTTCCGGACTGAAATTCACTGCAGCCTCAAGACCACATACAGATAAAGCTTATAATATGGATGGTGAAAACCTCACAATAGGTTTTTGAGAATTGTGAGCTTCTTTACTATTACTTCATAAGTAGACATCAACGAAAACTGCACTCATGTAAAAATATGTATGTTACTATCTGTATATCGTTAGTCATTGACAAAATGTGTGCTTCTGTGACAAATCGTTCCTTACTTTCAGGTTAATGTTAGTCAACATCGGACAATGTGCATAACTGGCATCCAGTCTCCAACCATCAGATAGCCACGATCGGGAAGTGCGCTTTAATAAGAATCTGTCTCAAACTATCAGCTTAATATTAGTCATTAACGGAAAGTATGCTTCCTTGAAAAATCTACTTCCTATAATCAGGCCGTTGTTAATCATCAAAGGAGAGTCTGCTCTAGCAAAAGTATGTCATGCAGTTCAGGTTTCTTGTTATCCATCATCCGAAAGTGCGCTCTAGTGGGAATCTGTATCTGAGTACCAGCCTATTGTTAATTACCATCAGCAAGTGCACTACGGTGGGAAACTGTGTCCCACCGTCAGCTGATTGTCATTTCCATGAGAAGAACCGCACCAATGCGGGACTGTATCGTGCTATCAACTCAGTGATAGTCCGATAATATCATCGCTCCAGCAGAAGTCTGTCTTTCAATGGAAGTTTCTTATTAGTCATCATCAAGGAGTGTGACCCATTAAGAATCTATCTCTTAATATCAGCTCATCAGTAAGTGTGCTCCAGTGAGAGTCTGCCTCCTACCATCTGCCAATTGGTACTCATCTTCTAAAGAATCTCGTAGTAGGAGCACGTGCTGCAAAAATTAATCGCAGGAGCTTGCGCTGCAAGGTAGTCCAGCGCTATCTTAGCAGCACACCGACACGGGACGCGGACGGCACACCGACATGCGACTCGAACAGTTCGTCGAGCACCATCTAGGGCCATCAGTGGTTGGACGAGGTCTCCAGCGGTTTGAGGAACCAAGTACCGCAAACTTGGATAATTGAACCGGCGTCGCTGCCGAAGTCTGAGTCCCTCCTCAAGAGGGCGTCTTACGCTTTCCATTTTTTGGAAAATCGTTTTGTCATCCTGTTGAATGTGTGCCATGCACGCATTGAACTTTTATTTGTTGGGGCACTTGCTGCAATTTGCATTACAACTGGAGAATAAGCTCCCTCGTAGCACGTTGCCTGACTATGCTCCGAGCAGCCTTATCCTTAGGTTGAATGCATATTCGACACGCGAAATGTCTGAGTTCGGAAAGTGAGCTGCCGTGACAATGTCTCTGACTATCATAAATGGTTAATTTCCGTCGGAGAGCACGCTCTCGGGAAAGATTCTGTCTCTTGCAATCTATTTCGTGTTAGTCATCATAGGAGAGTGAGCCCTACGACAGTCTGTCTCTTTGTGTAACCTTCTTGATCAACAAAGTCGAGGGTTATAATCCAGCTAGAATTAGTTTCTTATTATAAGCTCATTGTTGGTCATTGCAAATGTGCTCCAATGACAACTTGTATGTTTAGAAATAGCTCAATACCATATTGCACTGAATTGTTCTCTAGCGTCCTTTAGAGTAGAAACTGTTCGAGGCCAATCCTGCACGGTATCTTTGGCTTTTTCCTTGTTTTAAATGAATTTTTGTTCGATTTCTACTCTTTTATTGGTTGTAGTTTCGCCTTGGAAGTATCAGCTCGATAAAATCCAAGACTACCACTGTGAACTCCGACAACCAAAGATTGAACCCCTCCAGGAATTGCGAAAGCCTTATTCCACCCCCACCCGTGCGTGAAACCTGAGCCTTCGCTGAGCGTCCTCGGCTTTATTGGACCACGTGCCCCTCCAAAACAACCTAATATCGAGCCCTCTTTGGCTCTATAGCTCTCCGGCTGCCTGCCATCCATCCACGCGTATCTAATCAACTTTCACGACCACATTCTTATACAAAATGCATGCCAGCTATCTTTCGCCCCTGGCTTCACAAGAAATCCTACACTCCACATCTAGAAAGCTTACGAAACGGCCCCAGGCCACAAATCACCACTCCCCACTCTCAGCCTAGCCCCTTTATTGAATTCCGCCCACCGTCTGGTTCTCCTCTGGACTGGCGCTCGTCATAACATCAACAAGTGCGGCTCCCTCTGGATTCGCATAGGTATCCATGGCTCTGACAAACACATTTCTCAGCATTCCAATCAACCGTGAAGGAATTCTCTAATTCACCCTGTCTAGCCAGGACATACTTGGTCAAGTATATCTCGTTAGCCGGCTACCGTACCCTAAGCGGGATCGAAATACAATGGCGCTGCATTAACAGCCTAATCCGGAATTAATATGTATCAGGGGCATCGGAGTTCGTGAAACACGGATTGAATCGATGCAGAATTCCCCAACCACCATTTCAAATTCGAATAGGGTGGGATACTCATAAAACGTATTTGATAATGTTATATATGTCTTAGGTAACTATTGCAGTGCGCACCTATGGACGTCCAGTGGGTAATGTTTCCATACAAGAAGGGTATTATGCACGACAAGAACACGCATGCACGTTCGGTGACGTCAACTCTCTAACCTCATGAATGTTGTCGAGAACGTCAATAGCGACGGGCTGAAATGCCATCACGACAGAGAACGACACCATCTAGCAGACGACTAACGTCATTCTATACGCCAGGCTCCAGAAAAAAGCTTTTGTCGTAAGAAAAACTTTTTCCTCGTCCGGATTTCTCTTCTGAGGCACACTCCGGCCTCAGAATGGTCTTTCGGTTTTTCTGCTGACCAAGGAGAGAATTTCGCGTTGATTGCAACGGTGTCCCCAGGATCGATTAGAACCCTCCACGTACGGAGTTAATGCCTTTGAAAGATTATTATTTTGATCAGATGTCAATAGACCATGAAATAGACCAGATGTCAATAGACCCTGACCATGAAACCATGATTTCATTCTTTCTTTGAATGCATGCTACTACAAGGTGAAGCATGGACCCTATGGTGTATTCAGACAACCAAAACGTACAATTTACGGCAACGGGAAAGGACGGTGGTCCGTTTGCGTATTCTTACAAAGCACACTGTAACCGTGGCTACAATACGGCTCGTAGAAATCGGTCAGAAAGCGAGCGAGGTTGGGTTTTGGCGTTTTCTTTGTCTTTTTTGTACCACTCGCTTCAAACTCAACTTTGAGCGGAACTGGGGTGACCTCCATGATCCTGGCGCTACGTGCTACCCAATGGTTTAGTCTTTGTGGTGGTTACGTTGATAACTATATAAGTTTGGCGATCAGTCAGGTTTGCAATTACGGTACCGTGGCGGATTGAGCGCTACCGTACCTATCTTCGCTTTCCTGTGTCTACCGTATACAGAGAGCGGGTTGATTGCACAACTTCAATGGCTCTCAACGTAACCACCACAGACTTAACAAATGGGTAGCCCTCGACGCCAGGATCATGGATGTCATCCTTGTTTTGATCAAAAATGAGTTTGAAGCGAGTTATGCAAAAAAGACGCGAAAACCCGATCTCGCTCGTTTTTTGACCAAATCCTACGAACGGTAGTGTAGCTCGGCCAGGGTTGCGTTGACCAATGTCCCGAAACTCGAGAAAGTTAGGTCCCACTCTATTTGTGACTGTAATTATTGGAAAATATTGAAAAGTTTTACGCCCTCGCTCTCAAGAGACTGAATATTGTCGAAAAAAAAAAGAAATATTTGCAGTTTGCGTTATTTTTCCAGTTTGCTTGTAAATCGCGCTACCCTCCTGACTCTTCTGACGGGTCTTGGGGAGTGAATTCTTTTTTGATCGAAGATTTTACGTCCCCCTTGTTGTTCAACTTGTTTTTTTTTTCAATTCAATTTGTTTTTGAAACTTTCAAGCATCCCTTGTTGCTCCGCAGGGCAACAGTCGCCTGACCCTGGCCTCGGTTCCACGTTTGTCATTAATCGATAAGGAACAGATGATTTTTCGTGGGTATGGTGGTGTTTTGGGTTTACTTTACTTTTCCGTGTTATTCCTGCGTTTATGTATTTTAAAAACTCCATGTGTAATGCTAATACGTGTGTGGCAGGAAAATTTACAGTTTGTTTACGTTACGGTGCTTGTTTGTTTCTCTGCGGACGTCACGCCCTAATCGACGACAAATTTGAAATTTTCTCGCACCACCACCATTTTCCGTTGCCGTGGACTGTATGCGGCTCCATGAAAAAGTAGACTTTCACGAATACTTATCACAAAACCTGTGATTCCCTCGCTGTCGTCTATCCGTCTCTGCGGTTATCATCAATCCTCTCTGGCCGCCATAAACACTACTGTCACATGCGCTGCCATGGTAATTCCTATCATCAAAAAATGCATAAACAACCCGATCGAAATACCGTATTTCTCCCCATGGATGCGGCTCAGCATCCTAACACGAGAGAAGAACTCGGCCAAAAATCGCCCCGATCAAAGATGCACATCGTCCACCTAATCGCATCACGCCTGCTCTGCTCGCCTCTAATGGGCGAACGCCTAAGGCACAGGCCCAGATCGAAGGTCAAAACATAAATAACTCATTTCACCAAACCCTTCACTTTCGAGAACCATTATCTCTCCAAATCCCAACGAACGCAGTAAACCTTCAATCACGCAATGTTTTCAGATTATCCAGTTTCCGCGCCCTCAATGATCATCACCAAATGGGGAATGAAAAACACCCTTGACTGCCTAACTAGAGAGAACTCTAGTACAGATCCGATAAAAAGCAGAAAAGTGACGTGAAATCGGCGAGGCGCTCTACTCAATTTGCACTGCACATTCAGAAGCGGAATCAGCCAGCAGAGCGTTTTATAGTGCACTAGAAATCCGTGGAAAACCACAAATGCACATACGAGATGAAGGCAGCGCTTAAAATGAAAACTTTTTCGTGTTCCTAACAGAAAATCCATGTATGGTATTCAATTAGGTTGAAGCGAAAACTTCCCGTCACTTGATTTTTACGATTTTTAAACCCTTCAGCGTTGGTCCTTCGGTCATGTGCGATATACCCATCGAAGGCACAAATTCTTTTCTATCTAACACTGCCTTCAACTTAGGCCAAAGCCCGCTCATTCGCGACATATTTGCTATAATTTAGCGGTAATTCTCAATACTGAGCATCTTTGAGTGCTTCTGCTTACCTTGCAGTAAAGCACCAAACCTGCCAGAGTTGACAGGATATTTGAGCCACCTTAGAACTGGATGATAGCGTTTTCGACGGAGCGTAATTATTGATTTTTAGCGGATTTTGTGATTTTCCAACTTTGATCTTTTCTAGCTTATCCGAGAAGTTTCGCTCTCAGAGCTTCAAAGTTGAGTATAATGACCAAGTCCCCTCCCAATAAAATTTTTCGCCAATTATCGGTTTTTTTTGACAAGTCATTTTCATCGATTTTCGGTAAAAATGTTCGATAATTGACAAAAAATACTGTCGAGTGGGGACTCGGCCATTATACCCAACTTTAAAGCTTCAAGGTCGAGACTTCTCGGATAGACTAGAAGAGAGCAAAGTTTCAAAATCACAAAATCCGCCAAAAATCAATAATAAAACTCCTTCGAAATTTTCCGCAAACGCTATCATCTAGTTCTATGGTGGCTCACATATCCTGATGACTCTGGCAGGTTTGATGCTTCACTAGAAGTTAATAGAAGCACTGAAAGATGCTAAGTACTTAGGTTACCACTGAATTATAGCATATATTTCGCAAATGAGCAGGTTTTGTCCCAAGTGGAAGGCAGCACTGTATAGAAAAGAATCCGTGCTTTTGATCGCTATATCGCACTTGGCCAAAAGGCCAACGCCGAAAGCTTTGAAAATCGTCAAAGTCAAGTAGCGGGAAACTTTCGCTTCGACCAAATACTAATGCTATAAGCCACTGATCGCGGATAATACTCCCACCCAGCTCAATCCCGCAAGCACTCGGATATTCCAGAACGCTCTCTGTCTATTACACACATCCTCTTCAGCAAACTGAACGTACACACGAAGCAACTGATCGCTGCACTGCGAAGAAATTTTTTAACGCAACGAGGAAACAACTGCACTTCCAAGACCACTAGAACTGCGTTCACACAGTAAAGAACTCTGACCAGAAGAGCAGAAGACCAGAACTTTACTTGGGGATAATCCCAACTTTTGAAAATCTAAATACTTGATTCATCCGCTTCTCAGCCCCACAGATTCTCAAAAAAGACCAAACCTGTCACAGGTCAAGATTAGGCAAGCCATGGTTATATGTATGGGCCAACTGGAGGAGCCCGAACAGCATCAGCAGTAGCCAGGAGATCGTGGGAATACGAGCCGAACCGTTAGGCAGCTTAGGGTTGAGAATCGTCTGAGAATGCGTTAGAAACCACTCCTTGAGCGCTTTAAAACACTTCCCTGGTTGAGAACCTGGTACACCCTCTATCTCTCACTGAGACTGCAGTTACTAGGCACAGCCTTCCAGGGTCAAGCGTAGCGTTGCGTAATTTTTCGAAATCGGAGCGAACCCCCGTCACATTTTTTTCCAAAATCCAAAATTTTTGCGATCCCCATCCCCGAGGCGCGATTTTCGCGATCCCTCCCCGAGGCCGGGCAGTTTATAATTGATTACTAAAAGTGTCAGACGCCAAAAATTCGTTCAGTAGTTGAGCCCGAGCGTCTAAAACCGAATGCTACGATCCTTCCCTTGGGGACTAGAAGTAATCGAGAATTTATGGGATATCCACGATTCTCAATTTCGGACCCAAATTTTTGCGACCCCCGTTCCGAAATTTCGCAATCCCGCTTGACCCTGCAGCCTTCCTCAACCGCCATCAATCTCATTAATATTCCACGCAGCTTTCTCTCAGAACGAAAGAAATTCGAAAAATAATTATAATTACTCCCAGTTCCTCGAATGTAGACACCCCAAGTGTGTTACTGTATGCGAAAACAGTGAACTGTCTCTAAACTTCTTCAATCTTCCAGGAAACGGGCTTTCAGAGAGTCGCGGGGCGCGCAGGAACGCAGCGAAAACCGTGTCGCGCGACGGCAGCAAGAGAAAAACCTTGTGCATACTTCCCGCGACGAGTAACGCAACATAATATTTGCCATCTAGATCGAAAGAAAATCGATATTGATGATATGCAATGTCGCAATCGCGCGTCGTCGCATGCACAAGGCCTGAAGCTGTCAGAATGGGAGAGCTGAGCGAGCGCCGCCGCCGCTAACTGGTTGCAGTCATCGATACGTCGCGCATAGGAAACGATTTTGACCATATTTGTCGCTCGCGTCGGGTGTCGCCGATTGTGCGAAACCCTATGGCCGGGAACATACTTCCCGCGACAAGCGATAGTGCATAACAAGCATATAGATTTTCGGTCAACATTCATGGTAGACATTGCGTCGCGTCGCTCGGCGCCTGAAGTATGATCCCAGCCTAAGACCTCTTCGCTCAATGGAGCGGCGGCGCGAATTTCGCAGCGACACCACTCTAAATGCCCCTAAACGCTCTTCGCCCCAGTGGCAAATGCAGCACATGACGTAGCAACAGTTGAGTCCAAAAGTCAGCGCCTTGCTGCAGACAGCGCTAGCGGTCGCGTTGCTGCACGCATCAAGTAAACCCTGACACCGCCGTAGTGGGCTACGCGACCGAGCCTAACCACCTGCGTGCGGTCGAGCCGCATGCTCATTTTACCGTATCAACTCTGTCTTTGTCCTATCACGCTATCAAGCACAAGTGAGTACGCGGCGCTACCGCAAGTCCGCGAGGCTAGATCGCGTGGCCCACGACGACGGTCACAGAGCTCAACTTAGTGGGATGAAGATAAGTAACTCAGCTGTCTTGTCTCATCTCTTCCTAGGAGATCCGATTACATGCGCGCCGCGACGCGACCGCTCGCAATATTGGCAGCAAGGCGATCACCCTTGCACAAAACCTTATTGAGGCCAAATTTGAGTTTGAAGTCGACAATTTGCTTGTCTTCCAAAGAACAAATGAACTTTCAGGGCACATTCCCACGCATTCGTGGTTCCATTCACAGAAATGTTCCGCCCGACCGCTGCCGTTCGCGTTTGTCTCGATGCAGACACAATGCGCTTCGAATGGAACGGGGGACGTCTCGGAAGAAACGGCGGACATTTCGACGCCATAAGACTTGTTTTCAAACGAAAGCGGTCTGGCGGAACACAACTTCCAGTGTTTCAAATCAAATTGTACTGGGCACTACTCCACTTGTAGGACTCCAGAAGTCAGAACTTTCGCCAAAACATCGCTCATTGTTTGAAACACTTAACACAAATACAAGGTCCAATTTCGGTTTTCCCAAAGACTACGGTAGCTATACGATAGTTTGGTCAAAGTACACGCTGTTCTTGAAACTTTGCCTAGACGGCCTCTTTGTAATTGCTCAGCTGGCCGCTTTCCTACCGTAAACCTTCAAAAAATCGATAAAAAGGGATATTGAATTTGTGATCAGCGTCTTAAGGGAACACTTTTTGATAGTTTCAGCATATTATGAAACTCCAATTCAGTACGGTATAGATACCGTATCTCACTGTAGTCTTCCAGAAACTGGAATACTAACTTCACATTCAAGTCCAGCACCTGAACAACCCTATGCTCTGGTCCCGAGCCAAATTTACTCGATTCCCTCGCGCGCTTGTGCGAAGCGAGGTTGGAGACAGTGAGAAAGTGTGGGGAAAAAGAGACGCAGCACACGCGCGCAGACGCACGCCATCAACTGAAATAAATTTCACTCGGAAACAGCGGATACAAAAGTTTGGGCGACAAAAAAATTCCAGACTACGAGTCTATTTTCGCCCGAAATTACCTACCGATGAGTCACCACATAGAAAAACTTAGATAACCTTCATAAAAAAATCAATAAAATAAAACTCACAATTCCCGTTAAGGGCGGTATAGAAGGCTCTTTAGATTCTTCTGCGTGAATCTTCGACTTTGATGTGGGGACAGTCAAACGCCACGTCCATACACGCTCTCTCCCTCGGAGCGTGCGAGACGGAAAACGATGGGGGATAAAACGAACTGGGGTGAGTTGAACGAGTGCTAGTGTTGAGCCTGAGACCACACCAGCTATCGAAAGCTTGCTGCCTGCAAACAAATCAATAAATCGATACATACACCCAGGGGCAAACAATCGGGGAATAACGAAGCGGAACATATTCTGAACGGCTGAATGGCTGCTCGACGCGGAGCGAACAAAACATTAAACAAATCACAATATACGGAATCGACGGGCAGAATCGTGGAAAACGAAGGAAACTTGAGCCTGAAGTTCACTGAACCAACAAAACTACTTTACAGCAAGAAAAAAACAAGTAGAAAACGAGAAAAAATTGGAAATCGAAGACCAATCTTACTCGATGAGGATTTTTTTTATTCACTCTCTATATTTATTTCCTTATTTTTGAGAATTTCATTTCTTTTTCTCTCAGACAATTCATTTGTTTTTTCTCTGATTTCAACTATTCATTACAAGAAAAAAACCGCATCGACCTTATCTTAAATTTATAAAAATATGTATAAACAGTAGTAAAACTGCTTGTTTTCCTCGCACCCAAGCACTCAACATTAATTTTCACAGGACGTAATTTTCAAATAAATCAATAATTGGAATACTGCTGAACTCATCAAAGTAGTCTTAAATTACAGAAAAAATTCTTTAAAAAAAATAGAAAAAAACAAATTTCCGAGAAAATATCTAATCAACTGATTTTAGGATTTTGGCCTTGTTCATATTTAATTATGATTGATTTTTTTTCCGATTAGAGTTTTTTAATAGAAGAATGCATTCAAAAAACTGTTCTCTATTCTATATTAGCAATAGGGTATTTATGTCAACAGATTTGCTTTTTTTCGAAATTAATTACCAAACAGCTATCGAGTGATACTTGAAAATGATTAAGCAATTTTTCGAAAGATAGAATATGCTATTGAAAATTATTTTCCACCTTTTTCAAAATAGTTTAAAAACAAGCTTTATTATTCAAACATATAGCCAAGTGATCGAAAAACCAAATTTTCAGAAAACGAATCAAATACATGAATAAAAACCGAAAACTTTAAAATTTCGACTATATCAAAAATGCCAGCTTAAAACTAGGATAAATTAGGTTTCCGAACAAATCAGGTATCCATCAATTGAGACTTTTGTATTTTCTCATGAAAACTATTTAAATATATGAAAAGTTTGAACGACTTAAATACAAAATTTCTGATTTTTTTTTCAAACAACCAGATAAAGCCAATTAATCCAATATATGATTTTAAAATTTTGCTTGATATCAACATTTTCGTTACCTTACCCGCTAAAAACACATTTCAAGAAATTACGACAGGAGCGAAATCCTAGATTTCTTAATAGCACAGCATTTCCGCTAGAAAATACCATTTCTAATAGTTTCAGGCTCTATATATATATATATATATATATATATATATATATATATATATATATATATATATATATATATATATATATATATATATATATATATATATATATATATATATATATATATATATATATATATATATATATATATATATATATGACTTACTTGACTTAATCGGTTGGCTTTCGCCTGACGCGGTCATTCCGCATCTTCACCGAGGTGTGCCGTCCTAGTAGTCAGCCGTGTCCATTTTTCACGGTCTTCAGCCACAATTTGAACACATTCCATCCAGCTGTCACTATTCCATTTCCTGCGAAACGAAACATCGCGCCTGAACTGTCTTTCGATGCCAAGTGACTTTAAATCCTCTTTAACCACATCCGTCCAGAACTTTCGCCTACGCCCAGGTGGCCGTTTCCAGACAGGATTTGGAAGCATTTTTAAAGCGTGTTGTACGAGACGATCTGGCGTTCTTCTTAGTATATGCCCGAGCAGTCGAAGTCGACTTTCCATTGCTGCTTGAGATGGCGTTAGGAGATGCTGGCACCTCCCTCGTGTCAAGCGTTGATGTACTGCGTCGATTTCCTTGTAAAGGTCTTCGTTATGGCATACACGCGGCCAGAAATATCCAAGCAAACGCCTAAAAAGCTTCCTCTCCGTGCAATCCAACCTTTCCATCTGCGTTTTCGGTGCTGCCCACGTCTCCGATCCGTACATCATGATAGGGCGAATAGCGGATAGGTAGACGCGCAACTTGACTTCCTTCGCGATGGTGCTAGACCACAAACACTTGGTTAGAGAATTGAATGCAGACGTAGCTTTCGCACATCGTTGTCGAATATCCGCTGCATAACTACCATCGTTCTTCAGCAAACAGCCCAAATAACAGAAATCGTCCACCAGTTCGATACGTTGTCCGTCCACACAAACTCCAGTTGAAGGCCTCTGAGAGACCCACATCTGCTTGCATTTGTCGGGACGAAGACGAAGTCCATAGGCTGCGGCATACTTCGAAACGAGGTTCACAATCCTTTGCAGTTCTGCGTTGTTTTCAGCGAATAACACAATGTCGTCGGCGTACTCCAAGTCGACAAGGGAGCGTCCTGATGGTGTTAGGATCACATCCGCAGGAAACTGTTCTGCAACTCTACGCATGATGTCATCAACGGCGAAGTTGAAAAGAAAAGGTCCTGCAACGGCTCCTTGCCTTACTCCTGTTTTCACCTCGAAAGCTGACGTAAATCCAACAGGTGTACGAACTGCTGCTGTTGTTCCTTTGTTCATGTCCTCGATTAACCGAACATACTTTTCCGGGACTCCATCTCCTCGCAGAGCATTGAGCAATCGATCACGATGAGGAGAGTCGAACGCGGCTTCAAAGTCCAAAAAAGCAAGCTGTAATGGCTTCGAAAACCGCTGCCACGATTCAATTACTCTTCTCACGACGAACACTTGGTCGATGGTCGATCTTCCAGGTCGAAAACCGGCTTGCTCATCTCTGGTCGTTCCTTCACGATGTTTGATAAGTCGCTCGAGAATGATACGTTCCAAAACCTTGTACATGACACGAAGTAGAGAGATTCCTCTGTAGTTCTTAGGATCCGTGACGGATAGCTTCTTGTGAAGAGGTACGATGATCGCCTGTCTCCACGAATCGGGTATCCTTTCGCTCATCCATATGGCACGGATGGTGTTGGTCATTTCACGAATCCCAGACGGAGGAAGAGCTTTCAGCATTTCAGCAGTGATGTTGTCATCTCCACCTGCCTTTCCATTCTTCATTTTCCGGACACAATCCAAAACTTCGGACTCAGTCGGCGGTTCCTCACTGACATCGTAATGTGCTCTCTGAACATGCGGGAGCTCAGGTACTGATGGCGCTGGACGATTCAGTAGTGAACTGAAGTAATCCTTCCATATTGGCAGCGTCGCATCACCAACTGCAACTCCATTGGTAGTGTTCAAGACAGGAGAACATCTCTTCATCTTCCCGCTATACTGTCGCAGCAACGTGTAGGCTTTCTTCGGATTCTTCTCCTCGCAAGCCTTCTCGAACTCCTTAGCTCTACACGTCCACTCTCGTTCGCGGTCACTTTGAAGCTGCCGACGCAACTTCCTCCTCGGACGCTTCTCCTCCACGAAGTTTCCTGCAGTTCGGAGAGCACATACTCTGTTGTAGGTAGATGTTGTTTCTTCTGAGACGTAGGCGAACTTCTTCTTAGGCTGTACAACCGGGAGTGCCTCTTTCGAAGCGTCCTGGATGCACTTGACAAAAGAATCCGCGTCGCAAAGTTTCTTCTTAGTCCGTACTCCGATGTGAATAGAAACGCGTTGTCGGAAATTCCTTCTGCACTCTTCATCTCTGAGACTTGTCATGTCAATCCTCTGGAGAGGCTGAGCCCCTCGCTTCCTCTTATGAATCCTCGCAGTGAAGTTCAACAGAACAGGACGGTGATCCGAATCGAATGCGACATCCCACACAGCTCTAGATCTTCGAATGTCCGATACTGGAATATTCCTCGTCAGGACATAGTCAAGCTGTAGTTTCAAAGTTGTCATCTTCCGCTTCCGCTGCTCTTCTGGAGATAGCCGGGTTGGTCCCTGCCACGTAAGCTGATGGCGGCGATGATTCCTCTTGAATGTCGATGCAATAATCAGACCACTGCGTTCACAAAAGTCGACAAGGCGGTAGCCATTGTCCGATGTTTGCTCCACTGGGTAGAACCATCTACCGAGTACTTCGGATTCCCCTGATCAAGTCCCATCTTCGCATTTGCGTCAATCCCCACGACAACAGCATGTTGACAAGGTATCCTGGCCAGCAACGTATTGAGTTCCTCATAAAACGCATCCTTCGAATTGTCTTCGGCGGTTTCAGTGGGCGCATGAGCACTCACTATCCACAGATTGAATCCTCTGTGATCCCGCAGTCGCACGAATGCATTCCGACACGACGTTGAGCCGAACTCCTTGACCATACCATTGAAATCCTTCCTTACAGCTATTGCACAGCCTCCCACTCTCCTATCGTCAGCGTTACCGCAGTAGATGGTGTACTCTCCGACGCTGATGACGGGTCTATCCTTGAGGCGGGTTTCCTGCAAAGCAGCAAACGGTGCATGGAAATAGCTCAGAAGTCTGGATAGCGCAGTTTTTTGGATATCACTCGACAGCGATCGACAGTTCAGGGTGGCGAAATTGTGGCTTGTGGCCAAAGACTCCATGACTCCCTAGGTACGGATCCTAAGGTGTTATGGACCAGAGGCCTTAGTGTGCCGGACGGCGACACCTTTATGCAATGTGCGGGATACTTTCGCGATATAGTTGTGCACGCTATATCGCTCGAACGTTCCCTGTGTACACTCAAACGTCTGCTGGGTTCAGTAGAAGCAGGGGCACCAACGAGCAGGTACCAACAGACTTGTATACACACCCCCAATATATATATATATATATATATATATATATATATATATATATATATATATATATATATATATATATATATATATATATAATTTTAGATTTGCATTATATCAAAATCGGACTTGCGAGCTAAAACGCGACAAGGTATTGATACAGAACAATCCTACTCTGCGAATCTACAGAGAATTGTATTCAGCCAGTTAAAGCGAAAAAACGTGTCTAGACGGCCACAAATGTGAGAATAACAACATAAGGAGTGTGCTGACAAATTCCGATACGGGAAACTCTATTTATGGAGAAGTTGACAAAAAGACAACTTTTCCGAAACTTCATTTGCAGAAATTCAGCTTCAACTTAAAGTACAGTTCAACTCCGCATTACCGTTCAGTCCGCAAAGTGCACGCCGATTGCGAAAGCGTGCTGCGGCGCGGTTGCGAGTATCCTCAGACAGGGATGTGGAACCACCCGAGTGGTTTTTGCCTTTGGTGCCCGGGTCATCCCCCATCCCTGTCTGAGGACATTCGCAACCGCGCCGCAGCACGCTTTCGCAATCAGAGTGCACAGTGCGGACTCTCAGAAAAATCAGAACAAATTACTTGTATTTGACTTGTGTGCGAAATTTCTCTTCGACCCCCCATCCTCTCCACCCCTTTTCAGAAAAAAATCAAAACAAGTTACTTGTAATATAAGTGTAACTTACTTGAATGTCTCGAGTAGCTTACATTAATGTTACATGTAACATTACATTCATACTACATGTAACTTAAATTTATATTGCATGTAAGTTACACTTATGTTACATGTAACTTACATTTGAATTTTCACTATGGGTGGCACACGTGACACAGACGACACGCGACGCAGAGGGCGCGTCCCAGACCACACCGTACGCAAAAAAAAATGCTGAGCAGGGCCTTCCCTGTTGTTGTGTGGTGAAATACCTCAAGTTTGGGCAATTGAACCAACAGCAACGCCAGTCGTCAGCCTGACCCCTAGAGTGCGTCGTACATCAACCTTGGAAATATCTTCTTGGCCTATTTAAGTTACTTGCGACTTATATTGTGCCATTCAAGTTACAAGTAACATATCGGAGGCGCACTGCACACAGCATCATCTCAGGAATCGAAAACAAGTTACTTGTAACATATCTAAGCTGATGTAAATTACTTGCGACTTATCTCAAGTCATTTAAGTTACATGTTACATATCGGAGGCGCACCGCACGCAGCATCCCGCCGATATGTAACATGTAACTTAAGTGACCTGAGATAATTCGCAAGTAACTTACATCGGCTCAGATATGTTACAAGTAACTTGTTTTAATTTTTCTGAGCTGGACGGCAATAAGGAGTTGAACTGTATCTTTTATCCGTAAAATAAATAAAAATAATAAAAAACCATATATTTGAAAACACCATGATAATAGCTACCCAACTAATCAATCCTCGGGAAGCCTGGATTTTATCTTTACTCCTGTGAAGGAGGAAATCGAGAGTTCAGGTTATTTGAACTTGTTTCTAGCTTTTCATAGCTAATAATTTGAACCATTCGTTTTTTTCTCGGAGATTAAATTTGATCCGAGATTAAAAAACTTGGAATTTAAAAAAAAAAATTAAGCAATCAAAAAATTCGATTATTCACTTTTTCGAGTACTCGCTTCATCCCGAAAATTGTAACATTTGACTTTTCAAATACTCGACCGATCTTGAGTGACGAAGGTCGAATATTTGAACGCAAAAAAGCGCCTGTCGCTTGAACATTGTACAAAAATTTTTTCGGAAATTCTGCAGTTTTTTTAATTGAATAAATACTCCGGCATTCATTCAAATCCAAGAAAGAAACTTTTTCTGAATGTTTACGTATATTCAAACAAATAATAGGACATGGGAAATAAAGAAAATTTTATACACGGAAATCCACAGAAAAAAAACTTTTTTTTTCTGAAGATTTTCAATGAAAAATATCACTTCTCAACTTTATATGAATTTCGAAACGACCATAGTCAGGGTATTAATACGCCCAGAATTTTCGGAAGGATGTTCCGGATAAATTCCCTCACTCGATAATTTCTGGAAATTCGACCTTTTGACGTCGAATACCTATGCCTAGAGCTAATGTTAGTCCCTTTCAAGATACATTTTAAAAAAAATTTAAAATCTATAAAAACCTTAATTTTCCCTTCAAACAAAAAAAAATACTCGAACTAATTGAAAAACCTCCGTAAAGTGTATTTGTGTACTCAGAACAATATCGCTTGAATAATGTGCAAACAACAACAAAGAAATCAAAACTCAGATGTCAGGCAGGACCCGAACCTGCGTTGCACGCTTTCCGGGCGAGTGTTACCATTACACCGCCGACACCCTGTTCTGCATCACTCAACTATGCCTAAACATTTCATGAGTGAATAATTGAGTGATGCAGAACGGGGTGTCGGAGGTGCAATGGTAACACTCTCGCCCGGAAAGCGTGCAATGCAGGTTCGAGTCCTGCCTGAAATCTGAGTTTTGCGTTCAACTCAGCTACCTTGTGACATCTCGTGATCATATATCATGCCATTAAAAGGCATTAATACATTCTAGAACATGAAAACAAGGAAAACGAAATTGAAAAAAGGAGTTAAACATAGAACTAAATGGAATAAAAAATTAATAATTCAACCAGAAAATTCCTTATAGAGACCAACTAAGGATCACCCCGATCTCAAACTGGAGTTTCGAAAAACGGTCAATTCAGGGTTGCAAGGGAGATAAAACGGAACATTTAAAGTTTCAAAATTCCACACATTGCTCATGGGTAGATCGGAAACGCCCAGATATATGCGCTTTCTCGGATTTCAGAAATTAGAGCATTTTCAGCCTAAACTTCGTGCAGGAGGGTTAATTGGGGCACCGAACACAAGTATGAAATCCCTTTTCAGTTTTTTTAAGACTACGGCAGGCCACTGTAGATAAATGACGTTACACCCACCGTGACCTAGGTTATTCTTTGGAAAAACTCCAAGCGTGCCTTATACAGCGCCTCTCCGGGCCAAATTCCGGCCCGCAATTGCGTCTCGACACGCTTTGAAGCCGCACGCTTCCGAGCCAGAAGAGTTTCCAGCGCCCCAGCCGCCGATCTGTTGACCCTAGGTGGGTTTGAAAAGTGGAAACTAAACTGAAAGTGGAAACTTGAAGAAAATTGAAAAAAATGTATAAAAAAGCCTTATCGAGTCGGCTCTGACGCTGGAAACTCAATCGGCTCGAGCGCGCGCGGCCGCAAAGCGTGTCGAGACGCAATTGCGGACCGGAAGTTGGCCTAGAAAAGCACAGTATTCGTGTTCAGCGACACGAAAAAACCTCCTGGGCAGAAAATGTTCATATTTTTTTGAAATGCGACAATAGGAACTTTTCGGCCGTTTTTTTATCTACTCATAGGGTCAAGCAAGTCGTTGCGCCAATTTTTTGCGTAGCCACGACCTCTCCCCGCTCACGAAATTTTTGAAAAACAAAATTCATAACTTTTACGCTTCCCTTTCCCGGAATATAAAAAAATCTTTAAGCATTTTAAAAGCGAAAAAGTTGGAAAAAATTGCAAATTTGTGGTAAAATTCGGCCCACTCAGATGCATTGAGTGAAAATTTAGAAGTTCAAATTGATTGTTTTTATCTCCCCCAGCTCCGTCAGAACCTTTTTCTTTTTTCTAGAATCCAGTTTACTCAGGCGATTCTCGGCACGGAGCCGCACCAAACAGGAATCGGAGCCGCCTGACAGTTCGGCTCATTCTCCCAATCTCCGGGCCTCTGCTATTGCTGTTCGGGCCAACCGGAACAGCCCCGGATAGCAACAGTAGTAGCCCGGGAAGCAACAACAGTAGCCGGGACAACAACAGAAGCCGACTTGCAGATTGGGAACACGAGCAGAACTGTCAGGCGGCTTGGGGCCGAGAACAGTCTGAGTAGGTTCAGGGTTGTCCCTAGTCAGAAGTCCTCTGGAGGTGTTCTGCAACTGGAAGGAAAAATGAAAGGAAATCGCAGCTCAGAAGAAACAAGCGATCAGGGCTGGGATTCATGAACGCACTGGGTCCCGACAGGGGTTGGTTTGGTTACCTGCCCCAGCTGGGACCAAACCGAACCAAGTCACCACCTCGGAGGTGTGGTTACATGGGACCCAGACGTAGCTCAGTCCTGACCAAACCTAGCGATGATGAATCGCTGGTTTGCGTACGCTTCCAACCAAACCCTGCTGGGACCCCCTGTTTAGCGTTTATGAATCCCAGCCCTGATGTGAGGCAGTTGCTTTGCGAGGGAGGAACCAAGTTGAGAAGGCGGGGGTGGGTGATGGAATGGCAATCGAGGTGAGGTGTCAAGTTCTCCAGAGCAAATTTACTGCATTTTAGGGTTAAAACAATTTTTTTTCTCATTCACTGCTCTTTTGGGAGAAAAAAAACTACCAGAAACTAAAAAAAAAGTTCGAAAATTGCACTCTAAAATAGAAACGCAAACATACACAGAATACGTGAAGAGAGAAAGCTATACAGAAAAGAATGGGGACAGAAACGACAACATTTAATAGAATAATCTCCTGGAACTGTCAGTGAACGGAACAAAACTCAAAAATTTTCGACCTCCACCCACACAAAATGATTTTCAAGCGATTCTTCAACATCTTTAGGACACGAAAAATAGGAGAAATGTGGAAATTTGAACAAAACCGATGAATCAAAATCGAAACGACGACTGGCGCCCGTTGGCTGAGCGTTGTGCAACACTGGGCCGATGGGCGGAGCATCCGGGCGGCACAATGACGGCGGCGGCGGAGGCCGCCCTTCCGACGCCGCCATGTGAAAAGATCGCCTACACTCCCAGTAATATCGGCTTTTTCTTCGGAAAAGTGCAAATCCGACAGCACAATCTGGCCAGCGGAGCATGCATTCAACCCTGATGAGCACACCTGCAGAGCCGGCTGTGCCAGCTATCACTCAACACTACAGGGTGCCCTTTAAATATGGTGACTAAGTCTCAAACCTTATCACGTCACAAGAAGTATACAAAGCGTAGGCCGGATTTGCCAAAACGACTAGTACCGTTAGTATCTTTTCTGGCTCAATAGTAAAACTGCGCAGTAGCCCGCCCCGAGCTGCAGGTTCCAAGAAGTTACAAGTTAAAAAGGTCGTTTTTTTGTGCTTTTTGTATCTTCCAAAAAGCGCATTAGTCTTCTGAAAGTACGGAAACGAACCCCATAAATGCGTTCAGCGCCCAAAAACTAAACCCTGAACAAAGTTTGGGTGAAGGCACATTTTCCAAACTTTGCAAACTGGCAGAGTTCTAGAAGAATATTCCGATTTGACTTAAAAATTCTCCCAAAAAGGTTTTTTGGGCGCTGATCACGAATCTGTGGTTTATTCGTCGATTTTCCCAAGTTTTCGGCTAATTTCGTTCGAAGTTTCCCAACCGAGGAAAATTTCGATGGAAAAACGCCACTTTCGAAATTTCCGAATTTCTACGTCAGATGTGTCTCAAAATCATTTTCTGGAATTATTTGGAGTGCAAAACACTAATCTAGAAGCCGTTTATAGACTTTTCGCAGAATAGGCTCCGTCCATAGCAGACGACCAGCGGCGCAAAAACGCTGGCGCATGACGCTCGACGGCTGGAGCAAGCACCGTGCCCGAGTACGGCACGTGGTTAACTAATTAAGATGGTATCGATAATATTAGTCACAGCAGCTACTGCCGCTATGCTTCCACCGCCTGCGACAGGTCGGCTGCAGTGGTCGCTAGGGAGTCAGATCAATTACGAATGTTAAAGATGCAAACCCCCAACGTCACTTGGCGCTGTCGTCTGCTATGGACGGAACCTTACGGTAGATTACGGTGAGTATACAGCAGTTTGGTCTACATTTCAGATTTTACTCAAAATTTGTATACGAGGGTTATACAGGGTGGAGAATTCGAATTTAACGTCCGTTTGCCGTTTTTCAAAATAGTAAGGTGGGTTTGACACCTAAGTGACATATTACCTACCGTAACCTACAGTAAACCTCAAAATATCGACAAATAGGCTCCAGATTCGTGTTCACCACCCTAGATTACCCCTACATACAAGTTTTGAGCTCAATCCGAGAAAATTTTTTTCACACTAAAAAAAATGCCTGATTGGTACTCCTGCCTTTTCGCGAGGCTTAAAAAATGCTCATAACTTTTTTGAACCTGCAACTCGGGGCTGGGTACCGCACCTTTCTACTATTGAGCCAGAAAAGATACTAACGATACTAGTCGTTTCGCAGATCCGACCAACGCTTTGTATACTTCCCTTGTCAGCATAGGTGCGTGTCCAATCGCCTTTTATGGTGAGTTCTTTTCTATGAACTCTCTCTCTCTCTCTCAAAACGTGCCCAAATTCGGGACGTAAAATCGTTTTTTAATAATTGTTGGACAGAAACCTGAGGTGTACTCAAGTATTACGAAATATGACACGTAGTCGCCTACGGCGCTTCTTCTTCCTACTTCCTTCATGTGCGCGTGGAGAACTGCTCGAATGGGGCTATTTCGAAGCAAAGCCTCTCCAGTGTCTAGCTAAAAACGGGTCTTACAAGGGAACTACTTTAAGTCATACTAACCATTCCAAATGAAATGTACTTTTCTAGAACCATTTTCGGATATAAAGTCCGGATATGCCCATCGCAGCTGCCTAGACTCACTCTGAATAAAGTTATGAGCGTTTTAAAAGCTTCGCGGCGAGGTAAAGGTTTCGCGGCCCATGGGATTTTTAAGTGTTTTTTTTTCAAGTTTTCCGGATTTTGGTAGAAAACATGTATGAATGGGGTAATCTGGGGTGCTGAACACGAATCTGGGGTTTGCTTGTATACAATTTAAGGTTTACTGTAGCTTACGGTGGGTAACATGTCAATTAGGAGACAAACTTACCCTAATAGTTCGAGAATCGACAAATGGAAATCGAATCCGTACTCAGCACCCCAAATAACCCCCACATAGAAACTTTGAGACAAATCTGAAACTTTGACCATACCACCTTATACCCACCGTAATCTACCGTAAGCTTTCCAAAATCGATAAACCGACATCAGATTCGCATTGAGCACTTCAAGCAACCCCTAGAAGAAGGATCTGAGTCACATCTGTCGTCATATTCCGAAAATCGTCAAAAGTCGATTTTGCCGTCAAATTTTTATGGGAAGCTTTGAACAAATTTAGTCGAAAACTTTGGAAAAGCGACTAATGAACCTCAGATTCGTGATCAGCACTCAAAATAACTCCCCAGGTCGGATTTTAAGTCAAATCTGGAACTTTTTTCTAAAGCGCTTCCAGAGCCCTCTAATTGGTATAAATGAACGCCCAACCGAAAATCCGTACAAGTCCAAAACGCTGTCAGTCTGCGCAAAGTCCGGAAAATGTGCTTACACCCAAACTTTGCCTAGGGGGTTGTTTTGGGCCCTGAACACGATTATGAGGTCGGTTTTCGAAATTTCGGAAGATCACTGCGCTTTTTGAAGGGTAAAATAGGTACGAAAATCGGAGAAAAAATGCCTGTAACTTTTTTCAGAGTGATTCTAGGAAGCTGCAAAGGACATATTCGGATTCTACGTGAAAAGTGATTCTATAACAGTACATTTCATTCGAAATTACCAGTTTGGCTAATAGTAGTTTCCTTGTTAGCTTAATGTCCTCGAACCCCCTACTAGAAGAACGCGAAAGCAAGTTGTCGAAATCCACACGTGGGCTCTGTCAAATTCACGTTACCCACAATTTCGTGGTTTTTATGCGTTCCCTGAAGCGATCCTGGCGGCAAACGTTGTGGTCAAGTTCGGTTGAAGATTATTCATCGACTCCTGTACTTTTCATTGGCTTTCAGAAAAAAATCGATAATCAATCGATTTCTTTGATTTTGAAAAGGGTTGGTAAAATGTGGAGAACTGCTCGAATACGGTCATATTGAAGCAGAATCTGAAATCCTACAAGGTGGGAGCTCTTCAATCGTTTTTTTTTCAAATTTTTGTCAAGGCAGGCACTTCTTATACATTATTTATGTCTTATTCATTAATTATGTATTATTTATTACTCTTCTTATGAGATTATTCATTTGGTTCCAGTTATCTGTACATTTCGGTTACTTCCATTGATTTTATTAAGTGTTTATATAATAATACTCCTTTATTTTGTATTTTATTTCCTCTTTATCCTTGTCCGTTATCCGGCCATTATCGGAGGAAATTAGCCATCATCCGTCACACGATTTTTCAAAGTCATTATCCGCACATCCCTGATCTCAATCATGAACAGCGAAAGCATCGCCTCCTGCCACTACGCCACATGTGCCCTATTCCTCAGATTTTCAGAAAAAATTACAACTATAAAATCTCAAAAGCCTGGAATATTGGAAAGAAAAAAAAACAGATTTAAACACGTAAACGAATCCATTATTTGAACACTCGACTCACCCGGAATTCGATTTTTTCTAAAACATTCGACTTTTGAATGCATTAAAATTTGATTTTTTCGACGAATTCGATTGTGAGATATACTCGAAATGCGATTCTTTGAAAATTTCAACTAATGTGTGATCTAGATTTAAATGTTTTCCGAAAATGACTGCGCATTTTCAGTTCGGAAACCAGGAAGTTATATCTTTTAATATTTGTTTTTCTAAATATGCATATTTAAACAACCTTTTTGGAACTTGCGGCTTTCGAATATGCACAATTCATTCGAAGTTATATTTTTTTAGACATTCAACTTTCGTATGTCGAGTCAAAACCGAAAATATTATAAAAGTCCATTGTAGATATTCGAGTAGGGACATGACGAACTGATATTGATGGGGAAGGTGATACAGCGTCTGAAAAGTCATAAAAACGCTCCAGAATAGACTTGTAGAGGTTTTCTGCATTTTTTCCCAAGTTTCCTCCAGCTCTTACGGCTTGTTGATCGCATACACAAAAAAAGGAGAAGCCTAAAGCGTCGTTTACACGTCACTGCCGAGCCACGCGGTAAAGTGTTTTCCTATAATATGAGGGTCGAGCGGGGTTGCGAGATGTCGCAACGGGGTCGCAAAAATTTGGGTCCGAAAGTGAATATTAGTGGGGATCACAGAAATTTCGGTTCAAAAAAAGAGAATCTCGTGGATATCCCAGACTCTCGAATACTTTTGGTCCCCAAGGGAAGGATCGTAGCATTCGGTTTTAGGCGCTTGGGCTCAACTACTGAACTAATTTTCGGCGTCTGACACTCTTAGTAATCAACTATAAACTGGCCGGACTCGGGGAGAAGGGATCATGAAAATCGCGCCTCGGGGAGGGGAATCGCAGAAATTTTGGATTTTAGAAAAAAATGTGACGGGGGGTCGCTCCGATTTCGAAAAATTACGCAACGCTCCGCTTGACCCTGTATAATATCGATCGTGCAGCGCCGCGTGATCAATATTAGGGGTCGTTTACACATCCGGCGCAGAGCGGCATGGCGACGACACGGTTCGATCAATATTATAGAATCGCACTTCGCAGCGCCGCTCAGCAGCGGAAGTATAAACGCCGCCCTATAGAAACACACTGCCTCGCGCCGCTCGGCAGCGGGAATATGAACGACGCCTAAGAGCGGTACGTCTCGTAAACGCGACACGCGCTATGAAAACCCGCGGAGTCCGCGTCGCCACGTCACATTTAGGCAACCATATTGCTTCTAAGCACCTCCCATTCTGTATATTCAATCAGCTAGCCACTCGCACGGGCCAGTGCAACCCACACGCGCTCGCTTACAAGGTTTTCTGTTCATCAGAGTCAAACTATCTCGCGCAATAATGACGGGTGCATGTGGCCCTGACTACCGTTCCACCGGACATCGAAGTTTATATTACACTGCGTGACCTTTCAACGAAGCGGAGAGGCGAGATGATTGAAATTACCACTGAAAAACTGGCCGACAAAGAGTTTTTTTCAAAAAAAAAACTACAAGTCTCATGCGAAAAAAGTGTAATTTTTCAGAATTCTTAGACGCGAGCAGACCTTTTGTACGAATCCTTTTTTCATGTTTGATCCCTTTATGTTTTCATAATCTTTAGCATTTTTTTTTGTTCTTCAACTGATCTGAAAAACACGCATATGATCAATCATGTACTCATTCTCAATGGCACTTTCGTTTTTTTCCTAACTATAGAAATGAACTTCAGAAAACCTGGAAAACCTTCAAATTCGGATATTACAGGCTCCCGTAAAAAGTGTACACCGCCCAAACTTTCTCCAAAATGGTCATTTGTGGCGCTGAACACGAATATGAGGTACACTGCCAGTGTTTTATTTTTCAGAAAACTAACAAGGGAAAGTCACTCGCAGAAAGTAGCCCCTCCAAACGAAATAAAAATTATCAGGATGAATTTTTGACGAAAAATTAAAATTTCACCTTTTTAGGTGCGCTTCGATTCGTTGAACATACTTACAAACGATAGGTTGCGGTGACCGTACCGTAACCCAGCAAAAGCCCATGAAAGCTGAAAAAGGACCTCATGTTCGTTTTCAGCGCACTAAATGACCCCTCTGAACGATGCCTGGGCGGAAAATGATTTTTTCGACCTGTGGAGTTTCATAGATGACATGCGTTTTTTAAGACACAGGAAATCGGGATAATTTTTTTTCGTTCGCAACTAAGGAAGGAGGGGTTACTTGAGGCGCTGAACACCATTATGGGGCCGTATGCACATCTCTCCCCGCGCGTCCCCGTCCCCACGAAGGCCATCCATGATTGGTCAATTTCGTCTGATGACCACTCACAGAGTCGCTTCGCGGGGACGTGTGGGGAGATATGTGCATACGGCCCATGGAACCCATATTCGGTTTTATAGGAGACTAAGGTATAATACCGCTCATAGGGCTTGGTCAGAGAGCGCGCGAGGATGCGCATTCGCCTGTTTGAATAACTTGCCCTGAATTCTATTTTGAGCGAGACTAGGATGACATACATGACCCTGGCATTGAGGGCTACCCGATGGTACTTAGCATCCGGATCACTCCTTTTCGGATATCCGACAGGATATCCCAGATTAGGATAATCCTATATCCGAAAATTGGAAAAAAAAACGCATTATCTGAGTCGACCCAATATCCGGGAAATTTAAAATCGGCATTATCTGAATCGAACCATTATCCGAAGAGTCGAAAATTCGGATAATTTTCGGATAAATTCGAGTAAAATTGTACTCGGCCACGCCCATTTTCCCGTACCGCCTTCTAATTAGTACACCAACCCAGGGTTTTCCTCCTCCTTCCGAAATCGAGTCGGAAGATTCGTTGTGGCGCCGAAAAATGGGCGTGGTCAAGACGACAAAACGGCTACTTATTCAGTATAGAAATTTTTTGTACAGTTGCTTTGCATACCTTTTACTAGCTAGTTGTTCTGAAGAAGCTGTGTATGGATAATACTAAGCCCACCAACGACAATAGAGTAATTGAAGATTTGTTTTCATATTTTTTATTCATAAGCAGATATGAAGATTGAAGTTTGTAAGTTTGTTATGTGAACATGCTGCAAATGCAAGGAAGTCCTACTGTTTGTTCAATTATGGATGTTTTCAAAGGCTTGCCTTGAGTACCTAATTTATTTCCGAAGATATCCAAAGTTATCTAAAATTATCCGACCGGATATCCATATCCGAATTATTGAAAAATGGCATTATCCGAAAAATTATCATCGGATAACAAGTAAGCTCTGGTACATTCGTAGTGAACTGTCGATTTTGTTTATCACCAGCAGCGCAGTGGTGAGCCTCGGTGAAATATAATTAGTGATAAGGAGGTTCCGACGAAACAGCCACCGCTCCGCGCTGTGATAATGGAAAACAGGAGTTCACTTGGACTGAAACAGTCTATATGGTATAGCCTTGGAGATCGCTTCGCGGAGACCAACCAGCCAGGTTTTGAATCACGTACGATACCGCGACAAAATTACAGAGACTAACAACGCGCCCCTTCGCCACGGTAATTAGAAATGTGGTTATTTGCAAAACTTCTTTAGTTCTCAACGAAACCTCGACAGTCGTTATTCCACTAAGTAGCACCCAACGCCAGGATCATGAATATCACCCCAGTTTCGCTCAAGGGCATCGTACACGATGAAAACCGTACTTGAGCTTTTGACATTTTCGTGTTGTTATATCCCTATATAGACTGAAGGTTGCAAAAAGCTCCCTCAAAAAAGTCAACTTTTCAAGAACCCATTTCAAGAGAGCTCAAACCAAATTTGAAGTTCCCGCCGACATCAACTTGGGATAGTTGCGCGAAAAACGCAGGGAACAGTTTTACAATTCGTTCCTTGACGTAGCGTTGGAAGCAATTCACCGAGGACGCCATTCAGACGAGCGATCATTTTTTCTTAAACAAAATTAAAAAGGGTTACTAACATGCAGCATCCATTGCTATCAGCTGCTTTCGATCGATGTCGAACGCGAAATCGAGTGGCGTGTGAATTGCGCCCTACGACGCGCCAACGCACGATCGCCGGCAGCGACCACGGAGTTTTGTTCCTTGTAAAAAGGATCGACCCCAAGGCCGTCCCCCCAAACCCAAGAAGCTCTTTTGAGGTATGAGAATCTTCATTCAGAGGCGATTTTCGCTCCGAACTTTCTCAGTGGCATTGTTATGACCCTCTAGTTCGACTGAACGCAAAAGCTGGAATTCGGTTTTCATCGTGTACGATGCCTCTAAAGCTGAGTTTGAAGCGAGTTATTCAAAAATGACGAAAAAAGTCGCATAAACGCGTTCTCGCATGCTTCCAGACACAAAATCCTACGAGCATTCCTTTCTGTATGCTGCATATAGAGAGTCAGCCGTCAGCCTTGCACCTGCACCTTGGCGATGACTATATATGCCAAGCTGATGGGTGGAAAAAATGTAGGGAAACGTGAGGCCCCGGTCAGAGTTGGTGCTACTTGCATCTGTATCCCCCCCCGCACCCCCCAACACCCACCCGGTCGACACGTATGTTTAAAATGATAGAGTGAGATTGAGAAAATCACTCGGTGTATCCAACTAGATATGACGATGATTACGTGGCAAACAGGATTGCACCTGTTCAGAGAAATAGTGAAGGAGAGTGAAGTGAAGGAACGGAGGTAGCAGTGAGGTTAGCTTTCTAGTGATACGCAATGTTCGGGGTCATATTCGCCAATAACCCGCCGGGTAGTCGAAGGGTAAATGAGGTGAAATTTCAGTACAAAGCGCGCGCTCCACGGCCACCTCTCGCCTCCCTTGGCTTCCCTCGCGACCGCCGGAATTTTTCGAATAGCATAGCTGAAAAATGGCCGCTTCGCGATGGAATCTTCATCTTTTTGCAGTGATATCGATACGTAACACAGTTTTCATTTCCATCTTACATGGTGTAAGATGGGTTTATCTGCTCCTCTGCCGCGCGCGGTTTCATCCCTTCCGCTTCCCTTCGACTACCCTCGGCGGGTTGTTGGCGAATACGACCCCAGGATTGCACCTGTTAAGAGAAGTAGTGAAGGAGAGTATGGTGAAGTAACGGAGGTAGCAGTAAGGTTAGCCTTCTAGTGATACGCAATGTTTTATCATCGGCCCGCCCACCCGGTGATTTTCTCATCCACGTATTGCATGGATATCGACCGCGTCGGATACATCGAGTGATTTTCTCAACCTCACTCCATCATTTTAAACATACGTATCGACCGGGGGGTGTTGGTGGGTGCGCGGGGTGTTGGGGGTGCGGGGGATGCACCGAGTAATTTTCTCAGCTTCACCTCACCATGTTGTTCATACGTATCGACCGGGTGGGTGTTGGGGGGTGCGGGGGGGGATACACCGAGTGATTTTTGCATCCCATTTCCAATGCATTCTGTGTGTATCGTCCGGGCTGGAGACGTCGGCTCATCCAACTATGACCGGGGCCTGACAGACGGTGTAGCAACAAATGATACGCGATGAATAAGGCCTCAACACTGCACCGAATCACCGACCACGCGCTGGAATGAACTGCATTCACGGACAGATTCATCACGTATCGACAGCTATCAGTCATAGATTTTTTCTTCTTTGTCATATAGACGCGTCCAGTCAGACAGAATGATAAGCTACCCTGACTCCACTTCGGTCTCTACGAGGAAGTTCGAGAAGCACAATGATTCCATCAAACTCATCAGTGATAAACGGAAAAGTAAAGTCAGCCTTCACAAAATATGACTTTGCATTTGCATACAGAGAACTTTAAGCAGAGTTTAAGAAGAAAAACTCCATAAATGAGTCATCCTCTCCAGCATTTCCTGAAAATTTTTCCTTTGTAGCAATTCTGTGCACGAACGGCTCGCATTTCTGCACTGACGTCGCAATCAGCTGAGTTTTACATGCATATATGGCCGTCTGATGCATGACGGATTAAACCGCTTCTCTTTCGCACGACGCGCCTATTTTTATCATGTCACGCGTGATTGATAGGGGACATTTGTCCATAGTACGCATGTTCGAAGACCAAATGCGAAACAGGTTCTCAAGCTTTGATCAGAATTTGAGCCGCGATGTTTATTCAAGTTTATCACCATTTTCTAGTTAAAGTTGACAACATGAGGTCAAAAACAAAAAACATCAGGAATACTGTCTTTAACCCATTCACGACCACGTGTCCCACCGGTAAGACACGTTTTTTCAAAACTCGATTTCTCCGCCGCGAAAAAGGAACTTACAAACCTACAAATGATCAAAGCATCGACCTACCCTAGACTTGAATACAAACCTTGTGGTCCGCCGGTAGCCCAGACAGAACAACGAATTTGGACGTTTTCAAAAATACCGTTACTTGGGCGCCTTATAATATCTTATTGGTTCTATCGCTACTTTTTATGTTGAAAAAAGATATTTCATTTTAAACTTGCTTCTTTCTTTCTGTTTCAGCAGTTTATGTCAGGCTATCCGATATACGTGTGGCCGAGCATAGTCGTGAAGAAGGCGAAGTGTTAATCCCAGAGACCAGGACCTGGGTCGGGAAGTTCTTCCTAACCCTCCATATAGCCTAGCCCTTGCCCCTTCCAACTACCATCTGTTACGCTCGATGCAGCACTTCCTGGATGGAAAACAGTTCACTAACAATGACAAAGTCAAAATGGCCTTAAAAGAATGCTTCGACTCGAAACAGCTAGGGTTCTAAGCGTCGGGTATTCATGAATCTGCCAATTTGGTGGCGAAGGATCCTTGAACGTGATGGAAATTATTTTGTTGGGTGAGCCTTGTTTGTTTTTGACTAAATGTTTCTCATTCGAAGTCGTGAAAAGTCCGGAAACTTTTGCATTAACCTAATAAAATTTTAAGACAAAACAGAAAAAGCCATCACCCGTGAAACCCTATTTAATCTGGCAGGTCCTACCGGTGGGACACAATTTCCGGTGAGGCAATATTGCATGAGGTCGAGAATGGGTTGAAGGCAGCACACACGCTCGCATTAAGTAGTTGAGATACCTACGTTACTGGAGTCGTATGGCGCCTAGCAACGAAATGAGGGCTACGTACAGGCTGTGTGAGTCTATCGGATTCGCTTTCTCAACCATTTTGTCGCTTTTATTCGCTGTTTCAACCGCGCGCGGTATAACTCGTCCACTTTCCCCTATAACAAAAACAACGGCTAATCCTCTATTTGCTCACAGTTTTCGTTGGTTTTTTCATTAGTTGTCCATGCTAACTGCTCCAAACCTTCGAATTATGCCATGAAATCGATATCATTTTAAGCGTGTCTGCTGCCTTTAAGGGCTATGTTCACGATGAGAAAATTGCCCATTTTTTCGCAGAAACGTATGGTTTTAGTCCCTCTAAGAAGAGTAAGTAGAAGTGAAGTAACGTCCGTGGATTGCTTCCTCAACAAGAAGCATTTAGATCACACCTGCGACTTGTGCAAAGGTCGCGTGCGCCCGCCCGCTAATCGATTCAAGCCGAGAGAAGAACGCAGCTGATCTGCTCACCATACCGCCAGCCGCCGGTCAGATTTAAACCGCCCGCGCCAGCAGCGGATAAGATTTAATTTTTTTTCTTGAGGAAGCATGCCACGGACCTAACTTTACCACGAAAAACGGCCAGGAAATGGATGAAAATCTCGTGGATCAGCCAACCCATTGGGGAACCCCGCCCACGTCATATGACAGTTGTCCAGCCTTCGACTCACCAGAGAAGCAGGCACCGAACTTTCGAATATACTTTTTCACAAAAGGTATCTAACATCCGAGCATGTGCATTGGCCCATCTTATTTTTCAAGAGTCGTCGGTGCAATGAACAGAAGACTAAGTCACCTACCCAAGGATTTTGAAGCGGGGCAAACCATTTTCGACGTCAGGTTTGACGTTTTTCCGCAGTGAGCAAAACACACGAACAGGAATAATTAATATTTAAGAGGTTCGAGGATACTTTACCCTATTACCCTCTACTTTGTGAACTACCCTTCCCAAAAACATCGAAAACTAGAATACGGTTTTTTGGTAAACACTGCCGCATTTAATATGCATTTCGTGGAAAACGTAGTTTTCAACAAGATGTGCTCTCTTTCTCAGAATAATATAAAAAGGGTTTCAAGAGGCTTTCCATTCATGCAATTCAGTTTAGAAGTTGCTAAACTTCAATATCAAGTTTGGCTTTAAAATGTACAAATGGGCATGGAAATGTCCGGATTGTTTCACAAAACCGTTCATTTATATTTGGAAAACCTATTTGCAAACCCTCTTCCAACACGAGATTTCTAGATAAATACCCTTCTTCGAAATCGCCCCCATTTCAAAAATATTGCACAACCAATCGCAATCCTAAGCGAACAAAAACGTCGACGAAGATGAAGGCGTCATGCCAGTAGCCACCTATCGACACTTCAAGAGGTAAAAACAAACCCCTCATCAAACAATGCGGCTCAAATTCCGATCAAAGTCCGGAAATTTTGTTTTCCACGTGCTCTTAGCACCTGCGTATTTCGAAACAAACTCTCCACGGCAACCGCACATGACAATGGTATAAATAGAAACGCTTATGCTGAGCGCAAGAAAATCCCCTGAATCCATCACGCAAAAGACAGCCACCTAATCCACCTTAGCCAGATTCAAGTACGGAGAAAAGCTCCATCCAAGCGCAACCACAGGAAACAAAGAATTTAGATCCTTTTTGAGGATTTTTCTCTCCGAGATTCCACTGTAACAGTAGCAATCTACGTCCACGAATCTCTTCCAATATTTGCAACATGAGAAAATTTTACAGCCTCACAATATTTTCTAGCAAAATCGGACACATTTTCAAGTCAAACGCGGCTGTAGTCAAATAACACTGCACAAACCAAGAACTGCACCAATAACCCACGAAATGATCATAAAAATGTTAATATAATCGTAAACAGAAAGGCGACAGAAAGCGAGATATCAGCACAGAAAATTTGAAAAATCGATGAATGATAAGACGTCGGAGCAAAGAAAAAACCGCCCTAGTGACCAGGGTTGAGCAGACCGTTGTGGCGCTTTTCGTCGCGGTTACGACCCCCCGAAAAATTCGATTTTTTCCAAAAATTTTCGAATTTTTTACGACCCCCCCCTTCAAGAGATCTCTGGGACCAAAAATTTTTCAAGCCTAAATTAGTGTCAAATTGCAAATGTGCTAAGAATTTGAGATATTGTGGCGGAATACCCACCAATCTATAGCGACCAGTCCTCATCTATAGCGTCTGACAAGTTTTAAACATATTCTCTGTAAATGATCTCCTTTTTTATTGTTGAGAATGCATAAATCTGCATAAATTTCCCCCCCCCCGCCAACTGACTAATCCTACCTCAGTTCACCTTAACAAGCGGTTTGGATAAAATACTGGTTTTGTCCAAAAATTTTACGACCCCCCCCCAAAAAAATTTCAAATTTTTCCAAAAATTTCCAAAATTTTTACGACCCCCGTTTTGGCGCCCCACAACCCTGCTCAACCCTGCTAGTGACTCATGCAATCGATGCGAATCACCATCGCCAGCGGAAAGGCTAACGCAGACAATCACCGCATTCAATGCGTGTCGAATATGCATTGATCTCGAAGAAAAAGCGGCTTCGAGCACAGTCCAGGAACATGCTGCTAGGGGAGCGCGTGCTCCCATTGCGTCTCAAATTTCAGCACGTGCTCCAACAAATAAAACGTTCAGTGCGTGCATGATACGCATTCAACTCGATGACGAAACGATTTTCCAGAAAAGGGAAGCATACGATACGCTCTTGAGGCGGGACTCAGATATACTGATAGCGTCGCCGGTTCAATAACCCAGTCTACGGTCCTTGGCTCGCCCAGCCGCTGCAGACCTCGTTCAACCGCTGGTGGCCCCATATGGCGCTCGGCGAGCTGGCCGAGTTACCTGTCGGTGTGCCGGCTGGGTCGTGTGTCGGTGTGCTGCTACTATAGTGCTAGACTATCGTGCACCACTCTCAACACGTGCTCCTGCCATGAAATTTTGCAGCACGTGCTGCTGTTTGGAGCACATGCCCCTGCGATAGAGCCTTTTGATGGGTGTGGTCACTCGAGTTGAATGCATATTCGACACGAATTGAATGCGGCGGTTTTCTGAGAAAGTTCCTTGACCCATCCACGACCACACCTAATTTCGGGTTACTGAACATTCGGACAGCCTGCAATATTGCGTCACCGTATACAGTGTCCCGCCGGTGATACACGCGAGCCCGAATGCTACGCTACCGAAAATCGATTTTTTTCATATTCATAGTGAAGCTATCAATGAAGTAAACATTGTACCAGAACTTCAGCTCATAGAACTTTTTCTATCCTGAGAAACAACTGCCTGAGTCACGCGGGAATATTATTTTGTGACCACCTCTCCGGTGATAATCACTAATAGGAGTTTCTTTGTATCGAGGCGGATAAATCGATTTTTGAAAAGCGTGTACTACCTATGGGACACGTGGTCCGTAGCGGTAGGCATACATACTAGGAAGAGTCGAAAACAAATTTTGCACTCACACCAAATTTTCGCTCACCAAGAGTTCCGACCCCTTTAGGAAAATTTAACTCCTTTCACACCCACGTCGGAATTTATAAAAAAATCCCCGTAAAGGGCAAAAGTTTGACTTGTGTGCAAAATTTCTCTTCGACCCCTCATCCTCTCCCCCCTTGGTGACCAAAAATTTTGAAAATGTTGAAAATTATGACAGCCCTCCTCTGAAAAAGATTTTTTCGACATCTTTGTAGCTGAATTCCTCAATGGCTACGGCACACCACAGGTCTTCGCCCATCCTACGCGCTTTTAGCGGTTTGGACACATGACGACCACCTCATGGAAGCATACTGATTTGGTCTTTGAACAGGTGTTCCAAAAAAGCTATGTGCTCCATGAGAAGCTACCAAGCCATGGCATCAAGCCTGCCCCTCTCATGATGAGAATTTGAATGAACGGCTCTGAAGATGAAATTTTTGCGAGGAGAATGCGAAATAGAAAACTCACCGCCGAAAAAGGTGTCAACAAAACGGAGAATGGCTCGATTACACATATGGGGGGTCAACGAAAAAATTCACACTCACGTCGGAATTTCGCCCACCCAGGGTTCCAACCCCTTGAAAAGAAACTGGGACTCATTCTTCTTTGCAGCCGAAGGAGGGTTCATGTCATAGGTTCAAGAAACGGGCAACCGAAGTTGGATTTAACCACAAATCCATTGCCGTAGGTGTGGTGGGCCTCTTCGGACAGTCGTAAAGATGTGCTTTAGTGTGGCCAGGGTTACCACAATCCAGACACTCGTCAGGCTTACTGCTGTCGATCATATGCAAGTATGACATCAGCATAGGGGAATGCCCGCATCGCAACGAGACGAAGGAACATCTAGCCTACCTAACGAGTTCCAACTCGGTGTTGCTGACTACAGGTGGTGCAATCCCCAATGTGGGGTTGACAGCCATCTCACTCGAGTGATCCCTGACGAATCGGGTGTGCTCCGCACGTAAAAGACGTAGATGATCTATCTAATTGGGAGTCCGTCCATCTTTGCATATCGACTTTCTCGGGAACATCCGCAAAAGGACTTCTGATATCTCTCTCATAGGAATCACAATCCTTTTTAACGTGTGATCAGGCTGCTTGACGATATTAATAACCAGTTGCTGCGCTTGGAGTTGGCAGAGCTCCTTAACCGGCAGAACTCGGGTCTCAGCATGAAGATGTTCCACTGGGGTGCTTTTAGAACACCCCGTGGCAATCCGAAGTGCAGCATTTGAACTCGCTGCATCTTTGTCCACGATGAATCCGATAATATGTGTTGCCCTACCGGTGCTGCATACTCCAACGCCGGCTGCAAGATTGCCTTGTACGTGGTCAGGATCGTCTCCTTACTGCTTCCCCACGAAGTACCGCCTAGAGCTTAGCTCTCACTGTAGCCTGTTTCTGCTCGGTGTTTTTTAGAACTTCAGCGAAGGATCCAATACTAGGCCGAGCAGCTTAGGGAAACGTGCGGCAGGCAGACGATCGTCTTCCCAATTCACAACGGGGTGAGCGCAGTGTCCTTAGGGTCAGCGGAGAAAACTGATACAGATGATTTAGCGGCAGAGACAGTGAGCATCATATCATCGAGAAAGCTCTTCAGGACGACGAGGTAGCTATTGATCTTGCGTGCAGCTACATGAATGTCTCTGTCCCGGCACAAGATGGTGATGTCATCCGCATACGCAACGACTTTGATGTCACTTGGGGGGGGGGGGAGGACGGGCAAATCTTCAAGGTAAAGACTGAACAGAGCAGGCGATATGACTCCTCCTTGAGGGACACCAGCAGCGATACGCGCTCCTTTTGCGCCCACGTACGAATTTATGAACAAAACCGTAACGGACAAAAATTTGCACTTGTTTCTTCGACCCCCCAACATGTGTTATTGTTCCGAAAGCTTCGCTACAACCTAACAGTTTAGAATAACCCTCGAAAACGGCTGAGAATCTTTTTCGAAATCGAAAATGGATATCACACCGAATTGGTTAAATATTCAGAAAATTAACGATTTAGAGCCCGAGTGAATCAAGAACTCAAAACCCAAATATTCAATCCCCGGAAAGCTAGGCCAAAAACAAAAAATCTTAAATTCAAAGAGAATCAAATGTTCAAATTTTGATCCTATCCTGCCCCAGTCACAGCAACACTACCCGTTGTTCCCAACGGCGCAGAGCGCTTGGGCCTGGTTTGCGTTAAGGGCAGCCGAGCTGCGTGTCTTCTAATCCTGTCGAGTGGCGCCGGATTGATATAAAAGTCGTCAGTCCCATCCTGAAAAGTTATAAATTGCTCCGGCGCCACACGAACGGATCAGAAGACCCAGAGCTCGGCCGCTCGCCCCTAACGCAAACCAGCCCCCAGGGCTCTTTGCCGTAGTGAATACAGTGACTTACTTAATCGGTTGGCTTTCGCCTGACGCGGTCATTCCGCATCTTCACCGAGGTGTGCCGTCCTAGTAGTCAGCCGTGTCCATTTTTCACGGTCTTCAGCCACAATTTGAACACATTCCATCCAGCTGTCACTATTCCATTTCCTGCGAAACGAAACATCGCGCCTGAACTGTCTTTCGATGCCGAGTGACTTTAAATCCTCTTTAACCACATCCGTCCAGAACTTTCGCCTACGCCCAGGTGGCCGTTTCCAGACAGGATTTGGAAGCATTTTTAAAGCGTGTTGTACGAGACGATCCGGCGTTCTTCTTAGTATATGCCCGAGCAGTCGAATTCGACTTTCCATTGCTGCTTGAGATGGCGTTAGGAGATGCTGGCACCTCCCTCGTGTCAAGCGTTGATGTACTGCGTCGATTTCGTTGTAAAGGTCTTCGTTATGGCATACACGCGGCCAGAAATATCCAAGCAAACGCCTAAAAAGCTTCCTCTCCGTGCAATCCAACCTTTCCATCTGCGTTTTCGGTGCTGCCCACGTCTCCGATCCGTACATCATGATAGGGCGAATGGCGGATAGGTACACGCGCAACTTGACTTCCTTCGCGATGGTGGTAGACCACAAACACTTGGTTAGAGAATTTGAATGCAGACGTAGCTTTCGCACATCGTTGTCGAATATCCGCTGCATAACTACCATCGTTCTTCAGCAAACAGCCCAAATAACGAAATCGTCCACCAGTTCGATACGTTGTCCGTCCACACAAACTCCAGTTGAAGGCCTCTGAGAGACCCACATCTGCTTGCATTTGTCGGGACGAAGACAGAATCCATAGGCTGCGGCATGCTTCGAAACGAGGTTCACAATCCTTTGCAGTTTTGCGTTGTTTTCAGCGAATAACACAATGTCGTCGGCGTACTCCAGGTCGACAAGGGAGCGTCCTGATGGTGTTAGGATCACTTCCGCAGGAAACTGTTCTGCAACTCTGCGCATGATGTCATCAACGGCGAAGTTGAAAGAAAAGGTCCTGCAACGGCTCCTTGCCTTACTCCTGTTTTCACCTCGAAAGCTGACGTAAATCCGACAGGTGTACGAACTGCTGCTGTTGTTCCTTTGTTCATGTCCTCGATTAACCGAACATACTTTTCCGGGACTCCATCTGCTCGCAGAGCATTGAGCAATCGATCACGATGAGGAGAGTCGAACGCGGCTTCAAAGTCCAAAAAGCAAGCTGTAATGGCTTCGAAAACCGCTGCCACGATTCAATTACTCTTCTCGACGAACACTTGGTCGATGGTCGATCTTCAGGTCGAAAACCGGCTTGCTCATCTCTGGTCGTTCCTTCACGATGTTTGATAAGTCGCTCGAGAATGATACGTTCTAAAACCTTGTACATGACACGAAGTAGAGATTCCTCTGTAGTTCTTAGGATCCGTGACGGATAGCTTCTTGTGAAGAGGTACGATGATCGCATGTCTCCACGAATCGGGTATCCTTTCGCTCATCCATATGGCACGGATGGTGTTGGTCATTTCACGAATCCCAGACGGAGGAAGAGCTTTCAGCATTTCAGCAGTGATGTTGTCATCTCCACCTGCCTTTCCATTCTTCATTTTCCGGACACAATCCAAAACTTCAGACTCAGTCGGCGGTTCGTCACTGACATCGTAATGTGCTCTCTGAACATGCGGGAGCTCAGGTACTGATAGCGCTGGACGATTCAGTAGTGAACTGAAGTAATCCTTCCATATTGGCAGCGTCGCATCACCAACTGCAACTCCATTGGTAGTGTTCAAGACAGGAGAACATCTCTTCATCTTGCCGCTATACTGTCGCAGCAACGTGTAGGATTTCTTCAGTTCTTCTCCTCCCAAGCCTTCTCGAACTCCTTAGCTCTACACGTCCACTCTCGTTCGCGGTCACTTTGAAGCTGCCGACGCAACTTCCTCCTCAGACGCTTCTCCTCCACGAAGTTTCCTGCAGTTCGGAGAGCACATACTCTGTTGTAGGTAGATGTTGTTTCTTCTGAGACGTAGGCGAACTTCTTCTTAGGCTGTACAACCGGGAGTGCCTCTTTCGAAGCGTCCTGGATGCACTTGACAAAAGAATCCGCGTCGCAAAGTTTCTTCTTAGTCCGTACTCCGATGTGAATAGAAACGCGTTGTCGGAAAGTCCTTCTGCACTCTTCATCTCTGAGACTTGTCATGTCAATCCTCTGGAGAGGCTGAGCCCCTCGCTTCCTCTTATGAATCCTCGCAGTGAAGTTCAACAGAACAGGACGGTGATCCGAATCGAATGCGACATCCCACACAGCTCTAGATCTTCGAATGTCCTATACTGGAATATTCCTCGTCAGGACATAGTCAAGCTGTAGTTTCAAAGATGTCATCTTCCGCTTCCGCTGCTCTTCTGGAGATAGCCGGGTTGGTCCCTGCCATGTAAGCTGATGGCGGCGATGATTCCTCTTGAATGTCGATGCAATAATCAGACCACTGCGTTCACAAAGTCGACAAGGCGGTAGCCTTTGTCCGATGTTTGCTCCACTGGGTAGAACCATTTACCGAGTACTTCCGGATTCCTGATCAAGTCCCATCTTCGCATTTGCGTCAATCCCCACGACAACAGCATGTTGACAAGGTATCCTGGCCAGCAACGTATTGAGTTCCTCATAAAACGCATCCTTCGAATTGTCTTCGGCGGTTTCAGTGGGCGCATGAGCACTCACTATCCACAGATTGAATCCTCTGTGATCCGCCAGTCGTACGAATGCATTCCGACACGACGTTGAGCCGAACTCCTTGACCATACCATTGAAATCCTTCCTTACAGCTATTGCACAGCCTCCCACTCTCCTATCGTCAGCGTTACCGCAGTAGATGGTGTACTCTCCGACGCTGATGACGGGTCTATCCTTGAGGCGGGTTTCCTGCAAAGCAGCAAACGGTGCATGGAAATAGCTCAGAAGTCTGGATAGCGCAGTTTTTTGGATATCACTCGACAGCGATCGACAGTTCAGGGTGGCGAAATTGTGGCTTGTGGCCAAAGACTCCATGACTCCCTAGGTACGGATCCTAAGGTGTTATGGACCAGAGGCCTTAGTGTGCCGGACGGCGACACCTTTATGCAATGTGCGGGATACTTTCGCGATATAGTTGTGCACGCTATATCGCTCGAACGTTCCCTGTGTACACTCAAACGTCTGCTGGGTTCAGTAGAAGCAGGGGCACCAACGAGCAGGTACCAACAGACTTGTATACACACCCCCATTTCTATCTTACACATTTATTATGTATTACTCATTACTCTTATGGGATTATTCATTTGGTTCCAGTTGTCTATTCGTTGTCTGTGAATACAGTAAATGACCACAACTGCGCTGATGTTGCTGTGCGGACAGAAGCAGACCAGCAGATTGAGAGAACTGAGCCTAGAATCGCCTGAGAAAGACGTCGCTAGGCAAGCTTATGGCCGTACTTAAATGAACAAAACAAATGCAATACTTGGTCCAGGATTAAATCGCAGCATCGCAGACTGATAAAATCCCATCGATAGACGTCCAACAAACCGCCTGGAAATAAAGTCTGAAAAGTTTAGCATAAATCATGTCTACAAGAAACACAAAAACAACTTCAGTTAACCGCGCAACGGCAGCCTGAATCTTCAGCTTTTAATAATATAAAAATTTATAAAGCATAATCTATAACAAATTCATTCTCTTGGTCAAACTTTCAACATCAACAAAATAAATACTGAGCAAACATTGGAATATGAGATCAATATTGACTATATTTCACAAGATCACGGCTCAAAGCCCTTCACAAACGGCACTCCAACCCACACATCTCGACGATAGTTCACGTATTGCTGACCTGTAAGCAATCGATTTCATATTTCAACATTCACTTTGATTTCTATTCCCTGCACCTGCTACGCTGTTGGAAAGATAATTTACGCAAAAAAACAGTTTAGACACTTCAAACTCAGGGTCCAGCGGGGTTGCTCATTGGCAAAAATGGGAAATTATTGTCCAGAAATGACATTTTGGTGGAGGTCGCGGAAAGACTTTCCCAACTTCTCCAACTAGGTTATCCACGGTGCTCAACAAAATTTTGAGGTCCACTTTCAGTCTTTCGAATAATTGAATTAGGTTACGGTTTTTAAACCACATATATTGTCCATCATGGGGGCTAATTCCGGTCCGCAATTGCGTCTCGACACGCTTTTCGGCCACGCACCCCCCGAGTCGCACGAGTTTCCAGCGCAGCAGTCGCCGATCCGTTGACTCTGGGTGGGTTTTAGAAACTGGAAACTCAAAAAAATCGAAAAAAAAACTATATAAAAAAGCCACATCAAGTCGGTTTCGGCGCTGGAAACTCGACCGAATGGAGCGCGTGCGGCTGCAAAGCATCACGAGACGCAATTGCAGACCGGGATTTGGCTTCGAGGAACACAGTAGAATGCCGAAATTTCGGATTTAGCTGAAACTTTGGATATAAGGATTATTCGAGGTGCTGATCTCGAATCGATCCATGATCCATTTCGCGATTTTGTGAAGATGACAATAGGGTACGGTAGGATCAATGTCACACGGTTACCGTAACCTGGAGTGACTTTAGTGATTCAAACAACGTATTTGAGTAGCGATCTATGGGTGCTATCGCTGTAGACGAGGGCACTTGACCACGCCCGTTTTCCCGTGACACAACGACTCTCCTAACTTTGGAAGGGGAAGGAAAACCCCGATTTGGTGCTCAAATCGCGCATAGGCACCGAAAAATGGGCGTCACCAAGTGCGATAGCCAAGTGCCCCCCCCCCCGATGTCGGGATAGTACCGATATTTCAATTTTTTTTCAGAATTTTCTCTATCAGAATTGCCGGAATTTTTTTGGCCTGGAGTGATCGCGAGAATTTCAGTAATTTCTGGAAAATAGTGATGCTCAGGGGAGGGTATAGCTTCAATGAGGTACGGCGCAACGGCCTGCTGAACCCTGCGTAAAGCTACTCCACAGAATTTAGCACCCGAAAAAAGACCATTTGTCTTTTTTGGGGTCGAACTGGACAATTTTGGATTTGAACATCACTTATTGCTATGGGGATTTGTCGACGAATATTGTCGTTATCGGAATGAAATTACATTCCGCAACTGCAGAAAGCCGCTGTTGCGACACGCTGTGCAAGCAAAATCGTACTAGGACTGGGGGTAATCGTGCCGGTCCCTTCACGGCTTTTTCGTGCTGCATCAGCTGTTGTCCGCAACTGCAGACATGAATTTCATTCCGACAAGGACAAGGTATTCATAACTACTCACCAAAAAAGTTCACCAAATCCCTCTCCTCGTCGTATATTCGTTCATTAAAGAAATGCCAACTAACGTACGCGTACGCACATACACATATTGGGTTACACAGAATCAATTGAGTGCCTATGCTCCACATAAACCAGCCTAAATGAATATTTTTTAAAGTTTCATAAATATTTCCCGACAAATCACTAACCCGTATATCCAGGATGCCTAAGAAATGCGTATATTCCAGTGGTTACTAATCTATGATCAGGACGCTTCGACAATGCTAATCGATGAGTGAAGCCATTCCCAGCATGCAGCATCGCTAATTTACGTATAACCTCTCCACACATGCAGGTGGCAAAGCCCAACGTACTGACCGAGTATGTTTTTAAAAACGGAGTGAAATAGGCCTGAAAACAAACACGATTTGTTTTAAAGCTTTTTAACGATTTTCTCAATGCTGAAGTAAGCACGTGACCTTCGTAAAACCAAATCGCTACAATGATTCACTAAAACCGGGTTTAATAATGGTCAAGTTTCGAAAAAAGTCTTTGCGATGGATTTCTTTCTCAAAATAAAAGGAAAGAGCAAGGTCAATTTTCAAGCCGCATGGGAACCAAAACTAAATCGAATTCACTCATCCATGAATAATAAAATCTGATCTGATTGATGGTTGCGACCAGAACTAAGCAGGGTTGCGACAGGTATAAAAGAGATTATGCAGGCGTGACCTGTAATAAACAAATACAAAAAAAATGGAGAGCGATGTGCCTTTATTCAAACACCGTCCTCCTTCAGGAGCCAGTAGTTGAGGATCTGCACGGACTATAATGTAGGAAAACAGTACGACCGGTTTTCAAACCGGTCGTGCTGTTTTCTGCGAAAACTCCTTTCAACCCGACTTCTCAGGTACTCAGGACGACGGCCGGCGAACCTTTCCGAGCTGGCCCGCAGTCTCCGTCCTCCGGCCGCCCGCTTTTGGTTCGCCGGCCAGCTTCATGTCGATGGCCCGCCGACCTTTTTCAGCTGGCTTGCTGTCCTTTCCGCGGATGGCCCGTGCTTGGTTCTTGGTTCGCCGGCCAGCCGTATGTCGACGGCCCGCGCACATTATCTGTACTATTGTTTACCTCAAGCATGTCACCCCGGCCCTACGGCGGAGAAACGCCCCGCCTCGATCCGCCGCAGTCTGCGCTGAGGAACCACCCTTCTCGCGGATCGCGGCGTAAACCGCCCGCCCCAGCCGAGGGGATACCCCTACATACCCCTTGGCGGTCAAAAATATGCTGGCCTCCAGAGAGTGACTCGAAGTCACCTCCCAGGGCCGGCATTAGATTGCCGAATGAGGACTCCAGTGAGATGAGGCACCTTTTATACCGGTTGTGCAGGTGATAAGCACGCTACGACGTGATCATTTGTCATCATTATCAACTGTCTTTCCAACCGGCCGAATTGAAGATGTCGTGGCGTGTTTTGTGGTTCGCGGGCAAGCCAATATGCGCGCTGCGTGTGCCTATCTATCGTGGCCAAATCGGACCCCCCCACTCTCTAAGTAGAAAAGCCTTGTATTGGTGCCCCAAACCCTCCATCCGAACATAGTGTTGCAAAACTTTCTCTCAACCTTCGAAATTAAAAAAATGTAGTAGTGCGTAGAACCGTGCTACAAGACCAAAGGAGGTAGAACTAGCCGTTTAGAGACCATGACACAGAAAGCAGAGAAGAAAGTTGCAATAACCAACCTCTACGAAAAACTCCATCCAGCTAGCACAGGCTGCAACCCAATAGGCCGTCGAATGATTCAGCAAGAAAGAATCCGGTTGAAGCGAACGGCGATTGGTAATAGCGGTGAAAATGAACTCGGAAAAATGAAAGACAGAGAATACGAAAGTGTAGCAGCAGAATAAGGCAACGGATGAGTTCCTCCAAAACAAAAATAAGGCGAACGACGATCCACTGAGCTGAAAATACATATATTTCAGATGAAAAAAAAAACTAGTTAAAAAAACTTTCATGTACCAGGCCAAGTAGTGTCGCCTGCGCAGCACAAATCGGCTTCTGTCCCAGATATCGCCCACTGAAATAGGCAGCCGGAATACAGATGGCAAACATTAACAATGCGAATACTGTTCCTAATGACCACGAGACGATGGCTATACCAAATGTTCCTATGTAGCAGTTAACGCTTCCTCGAAATTCGCCATCATTGCGATACTGACGATATAGTGCCGTCCACGTGATCGGCATCTGGAAACGAACTCTTGAAAACAGAGATAGGCTTTTTTCACTTTAAGAATTCGGTGCTGCAATGTTTGTTTTACGATTTTCGGAGGGTCACGCTGAGGTACACATACCGCTTCGACTACGATAGTTGAAGCCGTTTTGGCGGGTGGAGCGGCAATCCTAAGCGTTAAAATTGGACTTGTACCCTCTATAAAACGCCGTAATTCACATCATTCCAAGCGCGCGGCGCGCGCGACGCCTCGTCCTCCGTCTGCCCTACGCTCTCTCACTGTCTCTAACCTCCGCTCCCCTCCAGCACGCGTAGGAACCAAGTGAATTTCGCCGTTTTACAGCCTGTAAAATGCGAAAAAATACAATATGCATCCCAAAATTTGGAATTTTTTTCAAAAAAAAAAGTTTCAGCCCAGAATGGTGGAAATCTTCACCTGTAAAGGGCCTTTCAGAGTGGCGTCGCAGAAAATTTCGCTGTCGCGGCGACGAGGTGAGAGATGGGGGGTGCTACGCAGCGCAAACCGTGCCGCGCGACGGGAGCGAACGTCGCGCTTTCAGAGTGGGCGCGACGGCGCGAGCTGGGAGCGACGTTCTGCGAAGTTTTGCGACGTTTTGCGAGGCGAATGGTCTCGACCATTTTTGTCGTTGTCGCTATTTGTCGCTGATGTTTCTTCGTAATAGCTAGTGCTCCTTCGTTACTATCTCGTATTAGCTAGTGTTCCTTCGTTACTATCTGTCCATTAACTCTTTGTGGAATCATCTTTTTGCCTATTTCACTAACTATTTGCCATCCAGGATTAATTTCGTCATGGGATTTAATTGGTCATCCAGGATTTACCTCGTCATGGCGTTTAATAATATTTTGTGGTCGACACCTTCATTGTTATGCAAATATTTTCAGTTGAAGGTGATTCTACTGGTGGTAGTGGTTCCTGGTATATTATTCCGAAATGGCTAGTTTTGTTCCAGAGCGCATGTTTATGCGCTCTGATCAAACTTAAAGGGCGGGGAAGAAATAAGAGACGCTGAGAAAGGGATATGACGCGGCGGCAGTCGATAGGCCACGCCTTTTTTCCTTCGCTCTGAGGAGCGATGCCGCGAATTTCGCAGCGACGCCACTCTGAAAGGCCCTTAAAGCATGCTAATAATCTCATTTTTTTTCGAAAATTTGTTGTCGCCATGCAATAGGGAGAGAGCCAATAGCAAATAATTAAGAACAAAATTAGGAAGAAATGCGAAACTGATCCAGCAGAAAAGAGAGGGGCTAATAGGAGCAGCAAAAAAAAACGAAAGGACAGAAAAAACGCAACTGGCAGTCTAAATAGACGTCAAATGTTATGTATGTTCATGTGGGTACGGCTCCCACATTAGGGCCTTTCAGAGTGGCGTCGCAGAAAATTTCGCTGTCGCGGCGACGAGGTGAGAGATGGGGGGTGCTACGCAGCGCAAACCGTGCCGCGCGACGGGAGCGAACGTCGCGCTTTCAGAGTGGGAGCGACGGCGCGAGCTGGGAGCGACGTTCTGCGAAGTTTTGCGACGTTTTGCGAGGCGAATGGTCTCGACCATTTTTGTCGCTGTCGCTATTTGTCGCTGATGTTTCTTCGTAATAGCTAGTGTTCCTTCGTTACTATCTCGTATTAGCTAGTGTTCCTTCGTTACTATCTGTCCATTAACTCTTTGTGGAATCATCTTTTTGCCTATTTCACTAACTATTTGCCATCCAGGATTAATTTCGTCATGGGATTTAATTGGTCATCCAGGATTTACCTCGTCATGGCGTTTAATAATATTTTGTGGTCGACACCTTCATTGTTATGCAAATATTTTCAGTTGAAGGTGATTCTACTGGTGGTAGTGTTTCCTGGTATATTATTCGAAATGGCTAGTTTTTGTTCAGAGCGCAAGTTTATGCGCTCTGATCAAACTTAAAGGGCGGGGAAGAAATAAGAGACGCTGAGAAAGGGATATGACGCGGCGGCAGTCGATAGGCCACGCCTTTTTTCCTTCGCTCTGAGGAGCGATGCCGCGAATTTCGCAGCGACGCCACTCTGAAAGGCCCTATTATAGATGACGGCACTGCTCACGCGACGCTACACGCACCGCGGCGATAGGCTCGGCAGTTCAACGAATCGTTCACATTGGGTCAACTCCTCGACAAAATAGCCTCAGTAGTTCAACTCGAACGTCATTTTCCCCCAAAGTTCAACGCTTCGAATGTCTGAGCGTATATGGTAGATGGGTCCGTGGCTTGCTTCCTCAAGAAAAAAAACATTTAAATCTCACTCGCGGCTGGCGTGGGAGTCGCGTGGGCCGGGAATAGCGGTATAGAGCTTCGCGGACATGATCGGCCCCTAACGATAAAACATGCCTGTCGAGGTGACAAAACATCCTTACCTGCAGTTACCTGTCTGAACGCGTTTGATCGATACATATACTTTCTTAGGAGCAGAACGGACCCCCGAAGCTCCATGCTCGCACTCGTCGGCCGGCCAGTTAATCGATTCAGGCCGAGAGAAGAGCACTTCTGGTCAGCTTACCATACCGCCACCCGCCGGTGAAATTTAAACCGCACGCGCCAGCCGCGGTTGGGATTCAAATGTTTTTTCTTGAGGAAACAAGCCACGGACCTTACTGTAGCACCTTCGGGCTTCGTGCCAACGGTCTGCTTGATCCTGAGTAATAGTGGATTTATCAGATATTGAACCTTTTCGAATGGACATTAGTTCAACGGATTTTCCACGGTAGTTGACGTTACGAATGTCGGAGTCCCTGTCCGACGTTAGCGCTCGAGTTAGTTTATCTATAGAAAAATCTTGGGTCCCCCCCATCTAGGATAGAGTATCAGTATCAATTGAAGAAACTTCGCTTAAAAATACAGATACCATATGATTTCTGGCCATTTTGTTTGGCTATACGGCAATTTTAGTTCATTTTTTTGAAAATTTTCCCAAACTTCAATGTTGAAATGTGGCTATTATCGCGAAATTCCGAATTATATAGTACAACTAAAAGTAATGCATGGAGAAAGAAACAAAAGGATCAAAATTCACACACAAAAGAAAAAGGAAAGGAGGAGCTTGGAAAAAAATCACGAATGCGGCGATTATCGACGAGTGCACGCCGCGACGCGCGCAAGCGACGTCGCGCGCGGCACCGCAATCACGGCGTAGGCACTGGAGTTCACGCCTAAGTTTTGACCACCCTCTAAGATTTCCTGGAGCACAGGGCTTCCTTCCTTTTCAACATTGAATGTACTGGTGAAACCAGAAGTACGTGGCGGACCATTCCCTCTGTCGGGCAATCGACGGAGGTCCATCTCCTCCTCAAGGCGATGCTAATAGGCCAACAGAAGGAATAACCCCGCCTCCCACCCCTGTACTCCTAATCTCCGTCAGTAGGCTTCTTAGGGGTATAACAGAGGCCACACAAACGCATCCGAGAATCTAGTCCGACGCGGTGCGGCAACCACACCCAAAACCCTCGTCCTCAGCAGTTCATAATCATCTGCCGTGGGGAGTGTTACGGGTGTGGGAGCGCTTCGCAATGATATCAAACTTCCGACGTAACTTCACACTCCTCGGCCGGGATCTGACATCCAGCAGCGAGCGACGCGACGCAGTGTTTACCCTCAGTATTGACCGAAGATCGATATGCCTGAGGCCTAGTTCATACTAGCCGCGACAGCGACACTGCATTTGAACCATATCGATTTTCTGTCGATACCTGTGTCGATGTCGCGTCGCCCGTTGCGGGAAGTGTGCACTAGGAGTTAAATGAAGCAAGGAATATATTGTGTCATACAGAACAATTGGGGAAGGATGCTCTGGAAAAGTGGCCATTCCGAACGAAATGCAACTGTTTAGGATGATTTTAGAGCAAAAAAATTCTAAAATAACCTCTTTCGCTGCGCTCCGTTCCTGTAAAAAGAGTTATAGACGTTCATTGGTGGGTCACCATTGTTAACTGTAATCATGCCCAGTACAGCCTACCTGGGTCATTACTAAACGGAAAAAATGGATCCTAAACTCGTGCTCAGCGCCCCAAAATATGTTTTTGGGCAACCTTTCAGCAAAAAAATTGATTTGGGTCACCCAGAAGAAGTTTACTCGATCCATTATAGACCTGCGCAAAATGGGAAGGAAGGACAATGAGAAAAGGTGAGAGAATGGAGAGAGGAGCATACGCGCGCACAAGCACGCGATAGGCTCAAGAAAATTTCGCTCCGAAGTAGAGTGTATATCCTTTGTAAAAAAATCGGATTTCCAATCACTCGTGGCTCGTGCGACGCGCGCGCCTTTGCTGCCTCCGCCAACCCAGCGCTCTCTCGCCTTCTTTAATCTCCGCTACGCACGAGTAGGAACCACGACTTTGCTTTTACAGCTTATATGTATCCTCTGGTTCCAAACCAAATTTACTCTGTTCCCTCGCGCGCTTGTGCGGAGCAAGGGTAGAGACAGCGAGAAAGAGTGAGGAGAAAGAGACGCAGCGTACGCGCGCCGACTCGCGCGATGAACGGGAATAAATTTCACTAGGAAACGGAGGATATCCTCCTTTTCCCGGTAAAATTTATTTTTGTCGATTGCGTGCGTGAGCGAGCATGTTGCGTCTCCTTCTCCCACACACTTTCTCGCTAACTCTCCACTCGCTCGGCGCGCGTAGCGAAAGATCGAATGAAGCTTAAGAAAATGGCTGGTGAAATGACGCGTATTGTATAGATTCAGCGGATTAGGAGGTTGGCGAAGTTAGCAATGGCGACCGAAAACCGATATGGATTGTAAACACTGCATCGCGTCGACCGTTGCGGGACGTATGGTCTCCGACATAGTATATTTGAAATTTAGAACTTTTCCAGCTTCAACTGGTAGCTTGATTGTTGAACTCAAGTTCAAACCTTAGATGAAGTCTCTGTCTAGAACTAAGACGCACATGTGACGATGGAAGAAGTTGATGAGATTTGGACCCACGAGGGAGAACTATGTTTCCTGAACAGCGAATTCTCTCTCTCTCTCTGAGATAAACGTCATAAACTCCGTCAATTCACATAGCGCCTCCCACGCTATTGTGGAAATTTGTTTTTTTCCCGTCGCAGCCCTGAGGGAAGGATTGTCGGAAGGCAGAATCAGTCGAATCACCTGGTTGGAATTGATGTCAGATTTTGTCAGCAATTGTCGTGAGAGAAAGATAAACCTACCCTTGTCGAACTAAAAGTTTGCAGCTGACCGGACAATTTTTTTCTAATAGCACTAATCAGAAAAAAAATTGAGAAAAAAAAGAAATGGTATAGGGAAAAGTAATAGGGAAAGGTCCCCCCCCAAACTCTCGAGTACCGGAAAAAAGAGTCTAATGAAACTTCTTAAATATTTGATTACACCTGTTTAGTGTGTTTAGGGGGACTGTGGACAAAGCGTCAAATCTAACTTCGGAAACGGTTTTGCTCTTCAAAATTCTTAGGTAAGTGGCTTTGCTTTCTGTTTGTTGTACCAAAAACCCTTTAAAAATCAGAGTGACCACTGCACAAGCATGTTACGACCTTTCGCGATAAAGACTATTCAAAAAATCGGCGAGTGTTCCTTATGGTGAAACGAACGCAGAACAACTGTTGTATATACATAGGTGGACGGGGTGATCCTATGGGTCGACTGGTCCACGAGATTTTCACCCACTTCCCGACCGTGTTTCGTCGTACTTCCTTTCTTACTCTTATTAAAGGGAAACAAATCTTACGGTTTTGTCAGAAAGCGAGCATCTTTTTCTTCGTGAACGCTGCCTTTGGAGGCAGGGTTCAGGAACGATTGTTGTGCTATCCCATTAGAAGGTAGATCTGGTCATCAAAACAGTGAAAAATTAGTGAAAAGTTGGAGAAAAAACGGCTGGAACAAGGTCACGACCAATTACCGGATGTGCGCTCGCTCACAACTAACGAGATTTTCATTAATGCTTGTTTTGTTGCCTTTTACTTTGCTCTTGAAGTCGTTGTCAGCTACTTCGAGAACCTATATTTCAGGAGCAAAATATGTAAAAGACGACAAAACACAGGCATCCATGGAAATCTCGTTAAAGGCAGTCTTCACGATAATAAAATGTGTTTTAGTTCCCACAAGGAATGGGTAGTGAAGGGGCACACTGTATCGTTGACGTCGAAACAACGCATGAAAACGAGCCAGGAAAAGCTCCAAAAGAGTCCGAAGTTGCCACTTCGAGCGCAAGGTGAACCCCAAAGGCGCCATGCACGCCCTTCGACGTAAACAAATGAAAACTCGAGATCGTGAGATGAACGATGGTTTCCGATCAAGAGCCCCGCTCTTCCCTTCATTCTGAACTTCTCTCTTTACTCAGCTCAGCTCGAGTACATCGGTTGCCAATGACGGAAGTTACAAGCCTCGGACAACTCGTCCACCAAGCTTCCCTGGTTCAATTTTGAGGGATCATAACTCCGTTCCCAGAAGGTCTTGTGCGATTCCAGAGACATCATTGGAATCAGCATGGGACCATTTTCAAGATAGGTGAAAAACAGAAAAACTATTTTTATCGTGAACACTGCCTCTAATTGTAAGTGCGGGCGGTATACTTAGTATCCGAATCACTCCTTTTCGGATATCCTACCGGATATCCGAGGTTCGCATAATCCGATATCGGAAAATTTGAAAAAAACGCATTATCCGAATCGAACCAATTTCCGGGAAATTCAAAATCGGCATCATCTTAATCGAACCATTATCCGAAGGGTCAAAAATTCGGATAAAATCGGTTAAAATTCGAATAAAATCGGATGAAATTGCTCTTGGCCACACTTATTTTTCCGTACCGCCTTATTTTTAGTACGTCAACCCAGGGTTTTCCTCCTCCTTTCGAGATTGTAAGAGACGTCGCGGGGCGGAAAAATGGACGTGGTCAAGTGGGATGACCAAGTGGCTAGTTATTCAATGTAGAAGTTTTTTTGTATCGTTGCTTTGCATACTTTTTACTATCTAGTTGTCCTGAAAACCTGTGTATGGATAATGCTGTGTTTCCCAACGACGCTTTAGTGATTGAAGATTTGTTTTCATATTTTAATTAAAGGCAGTGATTGCGATCAAATATGTATGCTTGTCGTCTTTTTCTCTCTAACCCTTATCTGGGTCTCGAGTAATAGGACCTACAGGAAAAAATCGCGAAAAAAACCACTGCTTTGGGCCGAATTTAAAGCCTGAACTTTCTTGTCTTTTGATGATGGACGAGCCCATTCCACATCGTCGGCATCGATGACCTCTTATATCAAGAACATCAGCTGGCTTGAAATTGAATTTCAATCATTTAATCTCCGAATTTATGTACACATCTAGTCAAAAACATTGACTAGAGTGCTTCCTTTCATTGCTCAACTGTTTTTATTAGGTAAATCTGCATTTATTTCTTCCTCTGAATGTCGATGATTTTTGACTGCTCGGCATGAGACTGCGATCTTTTGGTCGGCACTGTTCACGTGTGCACAAACTGGCTTCTTTGGGCCCTACCACTGTCTTTAATATGCATATATGACGATTGGAGTTCGTATGTGAACATGCTGCAAATGCAATGAAGCACCACTGTTTGCTCAAATATGGATGTTTTCAAAGACTTGCCTGAGCGCCTGGTTATTTCTCCCCGTTTTGCCTCAACTTCGTTCGAAAATATCGGAAATTATCCGACGGGATATCCGTATTCGAATCCTTGGAAAAATTGCATTATCTGAATCGATCCGTTATCCGAAAATTTGAAAAAGCGCATTATCTGAATCGAACCAATATAATATAGGAATTATCCGATTCGATCGATTATCCGAAGAATTATCCTCGGATAACGAGTATAGCTGACGGGCGGGCGGATTTAGTCGTTCTAACCTGTTTTCGTTCGTTTTTTATGCTGATTTTCACTTTTTTGGCTTTTTTATGATAGCCAGATCTAACCATTTTTTTATCGCGAACCCTGCTTTTCACTGTTCTTGAAGTTCTGTCATCCTAGAATGCAAGATGCAGCTTCAAATGAAACCTCGAGCGCAGGTGAATGATATCATTCTCCACCAACGCCCCCCCCCCCCGCCCGCTTCCCACTGCAGACAGCCGCGGCACAGCATTCATCAGTTTACTATTCTGTCCTCTCTCCTGGATGGCAGGTGGCTGCCTGCCTCAGAAAAAGCTGCCACACAGGAGAAATCTATCAATAGCGGTATTATGATGAATTCCGTGGTATTCTCTAACTATACAACGGCAGCCCAAGCGGCCGACATTTTCGCCGAAGAGGATCGATTTGCCGGAGGTGCACCAAGTGAGTTTTCCACACGTCGTTGTGCTACTGGTCGTGAGATAGAAACCACAGAAAATTTTCGATTGCAAGTCACTATTCCAGCTGCCATGCAACGCATGTGGCCCAACTTGCAGGCTCCCTCACTGCAATCTCAACTGCAAATCACTGTGAGTACGTTTTATAACAGCAGAGCTATTTTCAAAGGTTTTCTTAATCAAACTTCGTTTGAAGAGCGCGGTCGTGGTGCATCTGGCTCCACTTCAATGGAAACTCTCATAACAAATTTAGCGAAGAAAATCATGCCACATGGCAGCTTTCTAGAACAAAATTTCTGAAAATTTAGCTCCCTGGAAAAGTAAAGATTTGGCGATGCCATTTATGAGTCCGAAAAAGTTTCAAAAATATCTTGAAATATCTACAAAATGATTCGGCGTAAAATAGCCTGGAGTAATAAAAAAGCTAAGAAATAAAGTGAAATAACCAAAAATACGGTTTGGTGGTCGATCATTTCACAAGCTTCTCCATTAAACTTATCAAAAGGCAATCAAGCACGATATCGAATGAAGCGTCTCGTTCACGTACTGTGCTTATTTGGGCCAAATTCCGGTCCGCAATTGCGTCTCAACACGCTTTGCGGCCGCACGCGCTCGAGTCAGTCGGGTTTCCAGCGCCAAAGCCGACTCGATGTGGCTTTTTTATACAAATTCCTCCAATTTTTCCATAAAAAATTTTAGGTTCTCTTTCTAGGATTAGTATAGAGGTGGTTTATTGTTTCCGGGTCTAATATTTGTTTCTTGAATTTTTTTTCCTCATTGTTATGCAGACCATTTTCTTTTCTCTCGGTTATATTTGACTCAGTTCTGTGATTGTTATTTTTCTACGTGGAGAAGTACAGTTCACCTCCGCACTGGATCACCCCGGCACCGAAGGCTAAAATCGCCCGGGTGATCCCACATCCTTGTCTGAGGATGTTCGCAACCGCGCCGCAGCAAGATTCCGCAATCAAGCGCACTTTGCGGACTGAACGGCAGTGCGGAAGTGAAGAATAGCTCTGCGTCTTGAATAAATAAATAAAAAAAATTTCTTAGTTTCCAGTTTTCAAAACCCACCTAGAGTCAGCAGATCGTCCGTCGGCTGCAGCGCTGGAAGCTCTTCTGACTCAGGAGCGTGCGGCCGCAAAGCGTGTCGAGATGCAATTGCGGACCGGAATTTGGCCCAGATAAGCACAGTAGCTTGACCTGAGCTGACTTTCTTATTACAGCTTTCGAAATTGGCTCAAAGTTTCCGTTGAGCGCTTGATTTCCTTTTGATAACTTTAACGGAGAAGCTTGTGAAATGATCCACCACCAAATCGTATTTTTGACTATTTCACTTTATTTCCTAGCTTTTTTATTACTCCAGGCTATTTTACCCTAGATAATTTTTCAGATATTTCAAGATATTTTTAAAACTACCGTTTCGGAAAGGTGAAACCTCTAACAGACTAAATTGTGGTATGAGTATAATTCTTGAATTTTGTGGCCCACAACCACCACCACCACTCATTGCGGAGTTTTGTGCAGCAGGTAAAAAATCGATATTATTGATCATAAATTTTCGATTTTTCGTGATGAGAAGAATTTCCCAAACAAGTGACTTAGAACCATCAACAATGGAGAATCATTGCGGCGATTTGTGCAACTGGCGAAAAATCGATATTATTGATCGATATTATGGTATTTATCGATAATGACTGATGAGCGAAATTCTCCAACCAAGAAAACCAATCCCATCAACAATCACCACTCCTCGCCGCATTTTGTGCAATAGGCGCAAAAGTTGATAATATTGATTATCGATCGGATACGTGTAATGGGTAAGAATTATAACAAACTCAGTACTTACTGTGCTCCTCTGTACCAAAGTCCGGTCCGCAATTGCGTCTCGATATGCTTTGCGGCCGCACGCTCTCGAGTCAGTCGAACTTCCAGCTTCAAAGTCGGCTCGAGATGGCTCTTTTATACAGTTTTCTACAATCTTGCTTAGTTTCCAGTTTCCAAAACCCACCTATAGCCAACAGATCGGCGGCTGCGGCGCTGGAAACTCTTCCGACTCGGGAACGTGGGGCCGAAAAGCGTGTCGAGACGCGATTGCAGACCGGAATTTGGTCTAGAGAAGCACAGTACCTCCGACGACCTGTATTAATTGGCTGCAGATCCACCCACACACCCTGGTCTCCACAGCCGTAGCATGCCGACGCAGGTTTCGTGCTCCACGGCTAATTTAGCATGTAAACCCACAAATTTGAGGTACCCTTCAAAGTTGAAGTATCAAGTTGAAATTAGAATAGTAGCGACCTGCACCCACTTCCAGCTTCCTGTCCAAAAATGAGCTTCCTAGCTCAATTTTAAGTGTACCAACAAGATCGTGAAAGCCGTCTGAAAAAAACATAAGGAGATTAACAGAGCAAACGCGGTTTTTCACATTTTTCTCAAAACTCGGGAAACCATTTCAAACCGCGTTTGGGCTTCAAAGTCAACTTTTTGCGCTCTTTTTAGAGCAATTTAGAGATAATTTCTACGTGCACTCTGAACTGCTACAAAATGGTCTCAATTTTATGACATGAATCGGAGGTTTTCAACCATTAGTATAGAGAAATATTTTGAAAAAAAAACGAAAAAATTGAATTGAGTATGTCTGGGTCATATCGGAAGACTTCGCAGTCTTCGCCTATGCGCTTTGCAGTCTCCACCCCGCTGCGGTGTAACTCGTCCACCTTGACTCCAACACAAAAACAACCCGATATTTCTCTCTTTGCATCCGGTTTTCGTAGTTTTCCATACTACAGGCTCTAAACCTTCGATATATGTATGTCATAAAATCGATACCATTTTCGTGAGTGTGTGCTGCCCTTGAAACAACTTCCGAGTAATTTAGAAAATTTTTTCTTCGCTCAATGTGAACTATGCTCTAAATCAAGAAAAGAAGACAGAAAAAACGTTCATCTTTCAAAAATTTGCCTATCTGTTTCTACTTTTCTACCTCTGCCAAAAGGGGCGTTCATATAGAGAGGATGTATAATTCCACGATTCACGATAACCAAAATTTTCGTATTGATTAGAACTGGACGAAGTTAATAGTAAGCGTTTCGGAATTCGTGGTAAAGTCATTAGCTTTCTGAAGATTGTGAACAGGCTTCTGTTGAGCCAATAGGTTTTCCCCAAAACTTTGTTTTCTTCACTGAAAATTTTTTCACCAATGTGATCGTTCGACAATATCCTAGTTTGCGAAACTGCTTTTGCTTTAAAGGCAGCATACACGCTCAAAAATGATATAAATTTGATGGAATGAATCGAAGGCCTAAAGCCGTTAGTATTCAGAAATAACAAAAAAAATCGACTGAAATGAATATATAACGGTGCGTTCTATATGAGTCCGGAAGTGGACGAGTTCTACGGCATTGGCTGAAATAGCGGAGCTAGCTATAAATTGGTTGGGATAGCGACACTAATGTACTCGTACGGCCCTTTCTGAAACGCTTACGCCGTTAGAAGTGTAAAAAATGGACCAAAGTGACCGTAATCGAGCATTGAACTTTTGTATTGAGGGGCGGAGCCCACTTCGATGGGCGGAGAAAGGATGATTTTGTGACTCAATACGGCTCAAATACGGTCATTTTAACTCGTTTTTAACGCTTGCAACTTTGTGAGGGCTCTTTTAGTGCCCGTACCACCCCACTAATGTAGCTATCTCAACAACTTTTGCTAGCGTGTATGCTGCCTTTAAATTAGATTTATGATCGTTTTGTTTCTTTTATTCTTCTGGTTTGTTTATCTTTATCATATTCATATCTTCACATAAGTTAACCTTATGTAATAATCATGAACATGAACATGTGGCAGTTAGCCGTAACTGCCGGAAAGTTTTGAGGCAGAAAAAGAGCAGGGCCTGAAATTTCTATTAAGCCTGTATGGATTCCTGGTGGTTTTTAAATGCCATATGATACTTAATGAAAATTCTTCCATAGTTGTCATCCATACGGAATTCTGCGCGCCTCGAAGATAGTTTGCACATAGCCCGAGGGCTAGATTTAATTTCACTCACGGAAATTCTCCACGGGTCAAGATTTGTATTGACCACCGAAATAAGATTCGAAATGTGGAAATTTACAACAACGATAATTTCTATCCAATCTAACGAACTTGAGCAACCAACAATCAAAGCCAGTTGTTATGAAGAGGTCCCTACTCAATGGCATACTCTTTTTTTCAGGTTCCACCACATCCAGTGGTCCTCGTTCCGCCAGTGGTATTACGAGACGTATCTTTGAGCCACCAGAACTCCATCGAACCGTGATGCAGTCGCTCTCGCCTAGCCCGATCCGACCAGCCGCTCCCTGTTGGCCACGTAACCATCGTCATCACTTCCGTTGGGCTCTAGTCGGCCACACCGGGTGATTTTCTCAACCTCACCCCATCATTTTAATCATACGTATCGACCGGGTGGGTGTTGGGGGGATACAGCAGGCCGCGGCGGGTTACAGTTGCATATAGCACCAACTCTGACCGGGGCATGAGTGCCACCCCATACAGTAGTCCTCGTTCCACGACTGGTGTCACTAGACGTATCTTTGGACCACCAGAACCTCATTGGGCCGTGATGCAGTCGCTCTCACCTAGCTCGATTCGACCAGCCGCTCTCACCTAGCCCGGTCCGGACAGAGCCGACCTACGGCGCCCGGCTCACCTCTCTCATGGCCCTGCGCCTGGCATCATGCTGACACCACGCAACGTCCCTCTGTCGGACAACTAGTATTATGTGAGTATTGTATCTTATATCTCTAGAGACCCTATTGGCCTGGTGCAACTCTATTGGCCACGTAACCATCGTCATCACTTCCGTCGGGCTCTAGTCGGCCACACCGGGTGATTTTCTCAAACTCACCTCATCATTTTAATCATACGTATCGACCGGGTGGGTGTTGGAGGGTGTCGGCGGGTGTTTTTGCATCCCATTTCCAATGCTTTCTGTGTGTATCGACCGGGCTGGATACGTAGGCTCAACCAACTCTGACAAGGGCTTCAGACGTAGCATTGTACCACCAAAACCTCATTGGACCGTGATGCAGCCGCTCTCCCCATTGCCCAACTAGACCAGCCGCTCTCACCTACCCCGATCCGACGGGTGGTGGCCATCGTGTATCAACATCCCTGAGGAGGCGGGAGAAACGGGGGAGGAGCGAGGTTCCTGATTGGACGCAACAGCCGGGGGCCGGGCTAGCTCGTATTGCGTCCAACCAGGAACCTCGCTCCTCCCCCGTTTCTCCCGCCTCCTCAGGGGTGTTGATACACGATGGCCACCACCCCGATCCGACCAGCCGCTTTCACCTAGCCTGAGCCGACCTACAGCCCCCGGCCCACCTCTCTCATGGCCCTGCGAATGGCCTCATGCTGACACCACGCAACGTCCCTCTGTCGGACAAGTAGTATTATGTGAGTGTTGTACCTTATCTCTTTCTCTGGTGCCATCCTGTTGGCCACGTTACCATCGTCATCCTTTCCGGTGGGCTCTAGTCGGATACACCGGGGGATTTTCTCAACCTCACCCCATCATTTTAATCATACGTATCGACCGGGTGGGTGTCGGCGGGTGTTTTTTGCATCCCATTTCCAATGCTTTATGTGTGTATCAACCGGGTTGGATACGTCGGCTCAACCAACTCTGACAGGGGCTTCAAACGTAGCATTGTACCACCAAAACCTCATTGGACCGTGATGCAGCCGCTCTCCCCATAGCCCAACTAGACCAGCCGCTCTCACCTAGCCCGATCCGACCAGAGCCGGCCTACGCCCCCCCCCCCCGACCCACCTCTCTCATGGCCCTGCGCCTGGCATCATGCTGACACCACGCAACGTCCCTCTGTCCAGCGGCTAGTAATATGTGAGTCTAGCCAGATCCGACCTACCTCCCCCGACCCACCTCTCTCATGGCCCTGGCCTGGCCTCATGCTGACACCACGCAACGTCCCTCTGTCGAGCAACTAGTATTATGTGATGTAAGGTGACGAGAATGGGGAATACAGAGTAGAGAATTTCAGGAGATCAGCTGTCACAGGCCAGGCAGGGGGGGGGGTTCGATGCGTGCGGCTGCGTCACGGCAACGCCCATCGACACCGCTCAAGCCGCGGCGTGTTGGCCGTGGCGTGTTGTGAAAAAGTCAACGAGGCCAGTGATGAGCGGCCAGGGAGGTTACTCGACGGACGCCGGTCTCTCTAGGGGGTTCTCTCACCTCCTAGAGAATTCTTTTCTGTCTAGGGTAGGATTTGCGCCGCTAATTGATTGCCCATTCCTGCCAGCAGACGTTCTCTGAGTGCAGCGCCTCGTCTCCTGCTGCCTCTGAGTAGTCAACACGTTGCTGACAGCTCGCCGCCATCGCTCTGCTGCCACCTCGCCTTGGACGTACTGCTGCCAGCTCGCCTCTGCCTAGTGCTGCCAGCCGTTGTTTTCGTCTGCTGCCTGCAGCCGCTGCCGTCTAGTACCAGCGTTGAGAGGGGCCCCGTATAATGGTGCGGGTGACCCGTAAATTGCTTCTAGCCAGAATTTCTTAGAGGGTTTCCCGGGAAATTTCGGAAAGTGGTTAGGGGAGTAGGCTGTGTAGGGACATAGCTGAAACTCATCTTGTGCGCACGACCCCTGGGAAGTTCAACTTCACTCGTTTTGGTTTCCTGTGGCTTCTAGTGATCTACTTGCAGGATTCCATTATTCTTGTTGTTGCTATATTGCTCATTTAAAATAAATTATTGTTATTTATGTCGCGTTATCTACTTGGTTCACAGGGTTTCCAAATCCTTAAATTCCTAGTTTTATTCATCTTACTCACATTTTAGGGTAACTACTTTTTAACGAAACCGAACTGTGAAAATTGTATCTTATCTGGCTATAGTCTGGCTAAACGGCCTCTTCCACACCTCTTCCGCTATTCTACCTCAGCTCAGATAGTGCGTTCATCCACGTTACATGCCGATGCACAACTCCCTGTCGCCGGCGCCGACTAGAGGTATCTTCACGTACCCTCTATAAAACATCGTAATTCACATCATTCGAGGCGCGAGCGGCGCGCGCGACGCCTCAGCCTCCGTCTGCCCTCCGCTCTCTCACTGTCTCCAACCTCCGCTCCGCACCAGCACGCGTGAGAACCACGTGATTTTCGCCGTTTTATAGCCTGTAACAAGCTATGCGGCCAACAATCGATAGATGCCGTTGGGCCGGGCGCCTACTCCGTTGCGCAGCGCGCCCACCGGCGGCAGAGAGTTGTGCATCGGTATATGACGTGGATAAATGCACGATATGAGTTATTCTCTATCACTAAGCACTGAATAGCAGAACTCCATATATGTAGTGTCATTGAAGAATCCATCCCAGATCGTTTCTTGTTAATTGATAATAGCAAATAAATAAATATTCCTCCCATTATTATCTACATATATGTCGTGAGGGTATATTCGAGTGTCTATAATATCAATTATTTACGTGTGTATGTTGAAAGTAAGCAGAGAAGAATAAGGTCAAGTATCACTAATTAGGTATTGAAAGTGAAGAAGGTTGTAAGGCGCTATTCATACTACTCAACGCCAGCGCGTGCCGCTCTGGCGTGGCGTTTGTGTATGAATGGCCCGACGCCTCGCCCGCGCGGCACGCGCGTCACGCCCGCTCCGTTGTGGCGGCGATGACCGTAATGGCTTTCTAACCATTTTCACTACTAAATCATCATCAATTTTAATCCTTTTCTTGGTAATTAATTCAATTGGAATCCTCTTCTATCGTGATGGTGAACGTATTTACAGAATTTGGTTGTTTGGTAAAGTTGGACTCGCTTTTTTCCGCCCCGCCTAGGCGTGGCCGCTGGAGTATTTATAGTCTCGGCAAGCACAGCACGCACGTCACGCGCTTGGAAAGTATTCATACTCTAACGCCACGCCAGCGCGGCACGCGCGTACCGCGCTGGCGTTGAGTAGTAAATAGCGCCTAAAGAGTTCGGTGGTAGCTGCTATTCTTGAAGCGGACACGAAGATGCTACAAATTACTTTCAATTCGAGAATGAATAGGGGCTCATTGCAATAATAATGACAGAAGAGCGGCTATGAACCAGATCTAGTCCTATACGGTCCTAAAACTTCTATAGTTAGGTCCGTGGCCTGTGTCCTCAGGAAAAAAAAAACGTTTAAATTCAAAGCGCGGCTGGCGCGGCGGTTTAATTCTCGGAGATTGAGATTTGAAACGCTACGCCAGCCGCGGTTTGAATTTAAACGTTTTTTTCTTGAGGAAACAGGCCGCAGATCTAATCATATACGCTATGCCCTACCCTCCTACTTTCTTATTGGCCGTTGAGGGAGTGGGCGGGGCGGGCATGGCATAACCTTGCTTAAGGGCCGTTTAGGTGTATCCAGGGCTCGTTTTCAGCCACTCTTTAAAAACCATTGTTGCAATGGACTACGGTACATTCGATTTGCGGTGAAAATACGAAGACCGTTTACATCTTAACCTCTGAAAAGGCGAGCGGTTCAATGCCCGAGATTGCCGCAGCCTAGGCCAACGGCAAATCTGGCACGCCTTCTGAGTGAGACATAAAAACAGCTCACTCCAGGGAGCACGATAGAGTCGGTAGAGCTGACAACCGGTTTTTTAGATGACCGCTAATGAACTGGGTGAGGTCCACGCGCAGCGGACCTATGCGCTTCTTATGTGAACTCGTCTATCTTTGCTGCATACTTTGCTAGGAGCATAGACGAACGCCTCATTGAAGCCAATAATCTCCTCAAGGGATGGTTAGGTTGTTCCACGATTTTGATGTTCAGCTGCTGAGCTCAGAGCTCTGAGTAATCTATTGACGGTAGAAATTATATTTGCGCAAACGCCGGCGATCCGAAGCTTTGTCCTCGCTGCATCTTGTTGTAGGGGTAGCCCCACACAGCATGGTAATGGATTAGCGCCGTACGCTCAAGAGCGGGCTACCGAGTCTCTTTGTGAATGGCAAGGATGGCATCGCTGCTGCATTCCCAGGTTGCTCTGCAGCTTCTGTGAGTAGGTCTACTTTAAAGGCAGCATACACGCTCGCAAGCATAGTCGAGATAACAGCATAGATAGGTCCGCACGGCCCGTACTATGTCGTCAACGACGTTTGAAGCGCTGAAAACTGTCCAGGATGACAATATTTGTCAATGTTTGAGCAATCTTGCCTTCCACGCCCGTATTTTCACACCCCTCCGAGTAACAGAATGAGAATCGATACTTGTGAAAACGTGTGATAACTGAGAGTGATAGCACTATCGAATGGGAGTGCACGGAAGAAATAGCTTGGTTTACTTGCGTATAACATGTCTGCGTACCTATTGACTCTCGTCCACTTTCGAGAATGCCGCTCTGCTTTGGCTGACTTCTTGAAATGGAGGATTTTATCAGTGCACAAACATGTTATATTGAGGTAAATCGAGTTTTTTCTCTACTGCACTCCCTTTTTATAGTGCTATCATTCTAAGTTATCACATGTTTTCTCAAGTATCGATTCTCATTCTGTTACTCGAAGGGGTGTGAAAATACGGGCGTGGAAGGTAAGATTGCTCAAACATTGTCAAATACTGTCGTCCTGGACAGTTTTCAGCGCTTCAAACGTCGTTGACGACATAGTACGGGCCGTGCGGACCTATCTATGCTGTTATCTCGACTATGCTTGCGAGCGTGTATGCTGCCTTTAAATGCAACTCAAGCAGAAGACTACTCGAGGGAACGTTGTCTGGACGTTACTATGACGTCCAGATATGTTCTTAGCTATTCACCTCGTCCACCTCATGAGGTGTCCAGCACATCGAAATCAAGGATCACAATGAGAGCTCAATTCTGTCGCCAAAGTTTGATGTATCTAAAAGACGTTATCTGCATCAAGCCTGTCCTCACCAACTGTGATGGTCCAATTTTATTGATGATCTCTGCGAAGTGGGCCACACTCACCCAGGTTTTTTTCTTTTAAGAGCAACATTAATCGAAGTGCTTTTTTGGTTTCGACGACCTTCTGAACGTATAGGCTTAAAGAGCCTAACGAGGTCGGCCTGAGCCTCTTTCAACGTCCCTAGGATATCAACACGTTAGTCTGGTACTCCATCCTTCATCGGTTCGGCGCACCACATGTCCTGCCCATCTGTGTTTCCGCATGCATAGAACTACAGATTCACAAAGCTTTATTGTTCACCCGTATCTGCGTACTGTCCACTTAGGGAAGACATTTCGGTTCGCACAATTGAAGACAATAGTTGCTGCAGAACGCAGACCGAGAACGATCGTGCTGGGATTGAGATTTCACTGTGCACTGTGTGTCGGCTATTCGCAACTGCGGAACGGAACCTCACCCCGATATGGAGAGTAATATGGTCAGCGCCATCCAATTAGGAAGCCGAATTCAGTGATTGGGCGCAAAATCATTCGATCTATATCCATTTCTGTCCGCAAGCGAGGGCGAGGCTTCCTACATGAATCACACAGACCATAGAGTTCGCGTAATCAATTTAGTCTGTTGAATGGACATGGCTGCGACGGTAGTTCGCCGTGTGCGATCGAAACCCCGTTGGCCGGTGATGCCGCCAACACCGCTCGGCCAGCCGCCTAGTCCATGCGTCAGACTGAATATCTATCTATCCATCTTCTCTCCTCAAGCAGGATCGAGGTTTCCTACAAGAATTACAGAGACCGTAGAGTTCGGCTGATAAAATTAGTCTGGTGAATGAACGGAGCTGCGACGGTAGTTCGCCGCGCGCGATCGAAATCCCGTTGGCCGGTGATGCCGCCAACACCGCTCCGCCAGCCGCCTGGTCCATGCGTCAGACTAAATATTGAACGGAAACCATACATGACATATTCAAACCACGTTCACGTGCGTAAGCATGACAACACTACTGTCAAACGTGCAATGTATCAGACATCATCATTATCAGCACACCCGATAGCACCATTACAGCACCGATCCAACTGCGCCGACTGATTATCCGCTCACCTGCAAACTGTTTACAAATTCGATAAGGAAACTTCATATGTATCAGCCTACGGGTTCTGGATATTTACCGATTAAGTGACCAATTACAGCTGTGAAAACGAACTGCAGTGCGTTCACACAAGGAACAACCACGGACACAGGAAAACGAGAGACCAGCATTACGAAAAGTACCTGAATTGGTCGAAAAAACTTTTTTATAATGAAAATGTATCTCAGTAAGATATTGTTAAGGAACTCACTGATGCGCTCTGATTTATAATGAAAGGGATCGAGAATCTCCAATTTAGGAAGAGCATGGTAAGATCAACAATAGGTGAAATCGCACGTCTCCACAAGGTCATTGGAACGCCATCCTCTGGAATACATGGCTGAGGAGGAAAATGATTGCATATCCTCTATTTTTGAGCCAAATATACTCTTTTCCTTCGCGCGCTTGTGCTTAGCAACTGGAGAGATAGCGAGAAAGTGCAGGGAAGAAAGAGACGCAGCGTACGCGCGCAGATGCACGCGATTAACGGAAACAAATTTCATTCCGAAACAGCGGATATGTAGCACGAGACGTCTAGACCAAGGCCTAGTGCATACTTCGCGCGGCGGGCGACGCGACATAGTGTTTGTCATATAAATCGACCGAAAGTCTATATTGCTGATATGCACTGTCGCTGTCGCGGGAAGTATGCACTAAGCTCAACAGTCATGGAGGTTCGGCATACTTCGTCGTCCTGTTGATCTCTGCGGCAAGTGCGCGACTCAGGGGCGGCGCCTTCGCAGCTGCAGACTACAGACTCAATAAAGCCTCGGTCAAAAGTTATTTGACCGGCGCCTCTTGAGGATTTTTGATTTAAGACATCCAATCAAGAATTTATGTTGGATTTTTGCCCTTTAACCTGGGTTATGGTGAATTTTTAGCTCAAAATCACTAAGACGCTTTTCATACTGCTTCATCAACGCCAGCGCGTCACGTGCGGGCGTGGCATCAAAATGTGCATACTTTCTACGCGCGTCACACACGCGCCGCGCTTCCGTCAACTAAGAGTACTCCCGCCGCGGAGTGGAATGAACTGGACTTTACCTTTCCCAAACAAACAAACTCGGTACACGCGTTCACCATCATGGTAAGAGGAGGTAGTACTGGAATTAATTACCAGGAAACGGTACGCAAATTGATGGCGGCCTAATAATAAAAATGAATAAAAGTTTGATACGGCCGTCACCGCCATGGCGGAAGGGTGTCATGCGCGGGCGAGGCGTCAGGCCATTCACACTCCAACGCCACGCCCGCTCTTGAGGCGTCGTTTATACTTCCGTCGCCGAGCGGCACGGCGCAGTGCGATCCTATGGGATCGTTTACACTTCCGCCGCTGAGTGGCGCGGCGAAGTGCACGCCTAACATATTGTGGGTGCCGCGCCACGTGATCATTACAGAAATGCACTGTGCCGCGCCGCTCGGCGGCGGGAGTATAAACGACCACTATCGCATCGATCGTCCCACGCCGCGTGATCAATATCGTAGGATCGCACTGCGCTGCTCGGCAGCGGAAGTATAAACGCCCCCTGACGCGTTTGCGTTAAGGCGAATGAATAGCGCCTAAGCGGTGACATCCTATCGATCTGATGTCGACAATCGCGACTTCCTGATGCTTTCTTACTCCACGTATTGACAAAAAGACACAGACACCGAAGAACAACACGGTAAAGACATGAAAACGACCGCAATGAACCGAAAAAATCTCCGTGAACACTACCTCTTCTGCATCCATTTTGAGCGGTGGACTTCGATCCGAGCCTTAACAAAGGATTCGTGGCGCCCCATAGAAATCCGACGGCCAACATTGAAGACATGCATCCCACTGAGCAAATTGATGGATCCGACATTCAAGTAGAAGCGGAAGTGACGTCTCCACGCCAAGCCAAACGAGGCGAGCCCATTTTGGCTCGAAGCCCATGGTCCGCAATATTACGTCTTTGTCGTACGTCCACCACATTTAAAACGACGCCGGATTTTTTATGAAACCGTTTCTGAAACCGCTCCTCCTGTTTTCAGTTTTCTACTAGTTTTTGTTGTGCCAATGTGGGTGCCTACAATTTGAACTTTTGATGTTGATCGAAGTGATATATCTGTAACTAAATTCATCTTAGAATCTAGAGTATTCGCGCTAAATCCATGTTGAAACCGATTAGTACCTTGAATTAGTCATCAAACAAACAAGTTGTTGTGTTTCGCTGCATGATATCACTATTTTGCAGTTTTTCTGTTCAATTATGTTCCATTGTTTAACTTGAATCATGTAAACGCAGGTGTTATCCTTTTTTTGGACCCTAAGAGATTATTTCTTTTTGTGTTCGAACGTCATCCAAGGGGTTCTTTGGCGTGCCGAACAAGAATGCGAGGTCCATTTTCAGCTTTCCTGAGTATCACTGGGTGTACGGACGATTTGGTTGCGACTTCACTCTGAGGGGCTCTTCACGTTGCTGAGCTTGGGTCCAGTAGCCGGTTTTTCAATTTTCGAAGCGGAGCGGGCGTAACGCGCGGGCTAGGCGTCAGGCCATTGATACTCCAACGCCATGCCCGCGGGTCACGCGCGTGCAGTATGGCGAATATCTAACAAAACTGAGAGGGACTATATTAGCGTGCGGGCTAATATAGTCCCTCTCAAACTGGAAAGCTAGAGCGCAAACTGGGTGTGAAAAGGGTGGAAAACTGGTCACAATTCGAAAATCAACCATAAAGTTTCACATTTGACTCGTCTGAATGTTGTCTTTTTCATATTTGAGGCTTTAGGTTCCGTCCATAGCAGACGACCCAGCGCCAAGTGAAGCTGGGGGTTTGCATCTTTAACATTCGTTATTGATCTGACTCCCCAGCGACCACTAGGGCCGGCCTGTCGCTGATGGTGGAGTTATAGCGGCTGTCACTAATATTATCGATACCATCGTTAACCACGTGCTGTCCTCGGACACATTGAATGCGCCAGCCGTCGAGCGTCATGCGTCTGCGTTTCAGCGCTGGCGCATGACGCTCCGCCGACGCCATGACGCTTTGCCGCTGGTCGTCTGCTATGGAGGGAGCCTTACGCTTCTCGTATTTTTTTGTTTTTCCCATCTTGTGACAAATAGTTTCTTCTTCGTCTTAACCCAAGTTATGGACCAAAAGTTCGCTGCCCTGCATATTCAAATTTTCAGGCGTTCCATCACTCGTTTTGTATAAATTATCAGCTTTTATTAATCATGGAAGGCATGCCACGTGTTCCAATGCTGCTTCCGGAGCCGAAAATACCAGCAAATCAGTATGATGAGGAATTCCGATTGAAAATTAAAGAGGTACGTAGTGACCGGTTTTGAAGCTTAAAGGATGGATTATTTTTGCCCGAATTCCGTATACGGAATGGCTATTAGGGGTGCTTAAAGGCACAGTCCAAGCTCTGGGGCGAAATCTGAGATTTCCACATAATTGTGAAGTGGACCCACCGCATATAACACCTGCCAAGTGCGAGCTCTCGATTCCTCCGAATAAGCGGGATATAGGAGGAAGCCACTCTGGAGCGCCTACACTCGGAAGCCACTTTGGCACGCCCCTTTTGCGATCTTTCGAGCTCAACAGTGACAGGATGAGCGTTGCTCTTTGAGCAGTACCCCGTTCTTCCCTTCGTTCTCAGCCTCTCTCCTTATTCAGGTCGGCTCGCATACATCGGTGGCAAATGACGGAAGTTACAAGCCTCGGACAACTCGTCCACCATGCTTCCGCAGCACAATTTTTGAGGGGCCAAAACTTCGTTCCTAGGGGGTCTTGTTCGATTCCAGAGACATCTTTGGAATCAGCGTGGGACCGTTATCAAGACAGTCAGAGAAGCAAAAAAAACTATTCTGAGGTTGGACTGTGCCCTTAAGGCGAATATGATGCCGGTTTTCGGGCTTTGAGGAGGGTGATATGGTCGACGCGGAATTGTTCGTCGGATCAGTGTTTTCCGCTAATGACTACGAGGCCGCTCGACAAGCCAAATCTACGGACTTGCCGCCGATTTACAGTGCCCCGCTCTTGGCGGGACCGACTTGGATTGGTGGCGCGCATGCGACGAAGCCTTCATATCATGTTCATTTGTAATCCATATCGGTCTCGCAATTAACAAGGGTACTGTAGACCGGCGGCAAACCCGTAGATTTCAACCTTTTTTTTTTGTTTGTGGCCGCTAGCCGCAAATATAGCCACGAGGAGACACAAACTGCTTTGGCATACACCGATCCGACGAATAAATCAGCGTAGAATTCATGTTGATGATTTGATCGTGTTTCTTTTAGTATATCCTTCTCCACTTCCAAGATGATCCCAGCAAATACGACAATGCCATTACAGAAATTATTAATTTAAAACAGGTACCTATTTTTTTACTGTGCGTCTAGAAACTATCGAATTTTCATGTGTGGCGTTATATTTTTGCAATGTTTTATTATAGAATATAAGTAATTCATATGTGGATGTTGAAACTGCATGCTTACTGAAACGATATTATGCTCAGTTGTTGATGATGAAAAATCGGTTTCCCATGGAAGAAGGCGACCCTATAAAAGTTCTGTTTTGCTGGTAAGAACGTCCATTTTGATTGATTTCATTTGACTTATTACACGGTAGCACCGTGTCAAAGACAACAAAAAAAAAGAAATACCCAACGGCAATTAAGAGATTAAAGGCACCAAAATTAGTCGAACAGCAATAATAAAGCAAATGGATCAACTGACTATTAGGCATACACCGGCATCATGAAGAAAGGAGATCTTACAAACATAACTCCTGGGACAACAGATAACACTCAAGTGTCTATTTGAATTCACTGAGTTTCCTCACTACCAAACCTGACCGAAGTAGTTTATTGAATTCAGACCCCGCCCTATTGACAAAGAAGTGCTGTCGTACATTCCGCCTGGCCCCAATGAGGCCCAATTTCACCGGTGCTCCCCTAGTGGTTGATGGTCTAAGATTGAACAGCCGGCTAGCCTTGTTACCAGCACTCCCATGAATGATCTTATACATCATTATCATATCAAACCTACTTCTCCTGTGCTGTAGAGTGGTTAGGCCCAATTGAGCGTTCCTGGTGACATGACACACGTTACCATTAGTCTGAAACCACGATGTCCTGAAGAAAACTCTACGTGTAAAGGTATTTTGGACTTTCTCCAGCGCATCGATAGATCCTTTTTTGTATGGATTAAAGACTACCGTACCTACTCCATAAGCGGACGTACGTACATTTTATACACCTCGGTCAGCACGTTTGCATTAGTTGTTGATAGTGCTCGAAACGCGCTGTGCATCATCCTATTAGCCGTGTACGCCACCTGGAGGCAGTGATCATCGAAATTAAGATCATCCTTGATAAGAAAACCAAGGTCCTTAATCTCGCTGACCTCGCTCAACTGCAAACCGTCGATAGTATAGGAGCCACTAACTCGCCTCTTTCCAAGCTTCATCACTTTGGTCTTTTCGCTGGAAAGTGGCAATTTCCATTCATTCGACCATTTGGCTACATCATTAAGAGCTTTTTGCAAGCACTCCAAATCTTCCATTGTCAAAATAGGTTTATACAACTTGAAGTCATCAGCGAATGCCGAAAAGGCGACGTTGTTCAAGGATATAATCGAGGGAAGTTCATACGCATTTTGATTTTAATACAAGTATTGGGTTGAGAAATAAGTTCGTTCGGTTTTTTTCAAAGAGCTTTATTTAAACAAAAACAGTAATTATAATAATAAATTGATCAAATATGTGTTCGCCGTTACTGTTTACGACCTCCTCCCACCTCTCGACCAATTTGTTGATGCTGTTCCGCCAAAAATCGCCCGGTTTGGTGTTGAAGAAGTTGTTGAGCTAGTTTTTGAGGTCCTCTTCGCTGTCGAAGGTAACACCCCTATTTTGATTCGAACTGGAGCGGAAAAGGTGATCATCGTATGACGCAAGGTCTGGAGAGCATGGTGGATGCTGAAGGACCTCCCATGCGAGCTCTTGCAGGGCGGTTTTGACGATTGGTGTAAGAAGGGGTCTGGCGTTGTTGTGGAGCAAGATGACTTGGCCTTGTCGATCAGGTCTTTTCAGTCGCGTAGCTCAATTTACGCGGCGTAGTTGGGCAAAGTAGAGCTCCTTGTTGATCGTTACACTCCTTTCAAGTATTTCCTAGTGTATCATGCCTTCCCAGTCCCACCAAACGCAGAGCATGGTCTTTTTCGGGTGAGGATCTTGCTTGACTCTCGGCTTCGGCGTATCTCCTGGTGTCACTCACTCCTTTCTTCTCCCGTGACGATTCGGCTCAAAAAGCGCTGTTTACAACCGCGTGTTGCTCGGTGGCGCGCGAGGTGTTGAGCAGCGACTTGAAGAAGCCTTCTGGGTATTTCATTTCCAAGTCTGAAAAATAGGAAAAATAACCGCATCCAAAAAAAAACGAATGACGTAGTTTTGTGGAGCGGAAAAAACGCTTCTCATTGAATACAAACTCGGTCCACCGCGCTTGGCCGAAGGACCAACACTGAAAGGCTTAAAAGCTGCTAAAGTCAAATGGCGAGAAACTTTCGCTTCAACCTAATACTTTTCCAGTGAGTGAGGCTCCTCTACCCGCCGGAAAAGTTTATTCCAAAACTAAGTTCTTAGTTGTAATGCTCCAGTATGACTTGAGGAAATAGTGCTCGCTTGACACAAATCTGTCACTATGGTTTTTACAAGGTTGTTCAATAAGTTTTGTCGTTCGATAAGAAAACACAGTTTAATAGTTCAAAATACACTTTATTATTTAGTGTAATCTCTCTGAACATTAATACACTTGAAAAAAAAACAAAAAAAAATGAATTAAAAAATCCAAAAAAACTCATCCATAGTGATGAATCGACGCAGAAAATTGACCTTACCCGTTTAAGGCGCTCCAAATGTGTTGAGAAGGTCGCATTCGAATGCGTTTCTGCTCCATTGTGAGCGAATGCGGCAACCATTGTGCACACAGCTTTCTAAAACCCTAAATTTCACTTAAAATATGGCTCATACTGCTTAATGAGATGTGTATAGCCTCTACTAAATCTCACTCAGTCAATCGACGATTTTCCAAAACCATATCCTGTAGTTTGGCTATGATTTCTGGTGTTGATGCGCTTTTTGGACGTCCTTCACGTGGATCGTCTTCAAGGCTTGTACGACCACGTTTAAATTCAGCAGCCCATCTTTCTACTGTTCCAATTGTAGGGGAACAATCGTTATACACTTTTAACATTCGTTTGTGATTTTCTTTCGGTGCTACACTTTCCAAAAATAAGAATTTTATTACTGCACGATATTCAATTCATTCCATTGCTGTGACACGGCGACACTAAAAGGCTTGTAAACAAAGAATGAATTGACAGATTGAAATGAAACTTCACATTAGTTCATAGGAAGAGTGTACCAACAAAGCAAAAAAATTGGGCTAGTAGCAACGTCCTCTCTTGTTGAACGACAAAACTTATTGAACAACCTGGTATAGTGCCAAACACTCGAAACTGTTTTCTGTATGTCCGCAGGATGAGCAGCGCACTCGAATAACGATATTATATTATATTAAAATATAATATCATTCTTTGTCGAGTGCGCTGCTCATCCTGCGTACATACAGAAAACAGTAATATATTCCGTGCTCTGGCAGGTTCTACATGGGGTAGCTCAAAGGAAGTATTGCGTGTCACGTGCAAGGCGATGATACAGCCCATACTGGAGTATGGAGCTCCGGTCTGGTCAAAGCACTTGACGGAAACGTCCTGGAACAAACTTCAGCGAACATAAAACGCTGCTCTACGTGCCATCACTGGATGCCCTCAATCCACTCCTGTATCCCACCTACATCAAGAATGTGCACTACTTACTGTAAAGCAGCATTGCCAATTGCAGACGCAACAGTTCCATATCGGCATAGTCAGGAATGCCACACACCCCAATTATCCCCTGCTATCATCCGTTATATGCCGCTGTCTCTGTCAATGACCGTCAACGTTGGGCGACCTCAGAGCTCAACCGGAAGAGGCTCCTGCAGATGGAGCACACCAGATTTGTCAATGAATACCCCTCCTGTGCTGCTCCCAATTCTATACTCGACGGTGTACTGCTTAAGGTCGATTGTAGTGAAAAGGACTTACCAAGACGCTCCTGAGTATATCTGGCAGGTCTGCGCTGTGGACATTCCTCAAGGCCTATGTCCATAGGATCGATCCATCGATTCCCGACGAATGTCCTGATTGCCACGGCACGGGGCATGATTCATTACATTTATTTTAATTCCCAGTTCGACCAACTTCTCTGACAGCTCTGGATATGTGGAAAAAGCCGTGGGATGTGGCCGCCTTCCTGCGCCTATGAGAAGAAGCTCGCTGTGGCCGATAAGAAGAAGACAAAGAACGATGTGTGTAACTGTCGCTTGGCCTTCCAAACTGTTTTGTTCATTGTGTCAGAAGTCAAAAAATCGGATCGAACTTTAGTAGTCGTTGGCGTCGATTTGAAAGCAAATCGATTAGGATCACGACCTTTCTGAGCAACCATCTTCCTTGGTCTTCTAGACTCTCCCTCGCTCTCTATGGAGTCAGAATAGTTCTGGTACCTGCTGGTAATTTTCAAAGAACGGCGGAGTTTTTTGACGATCCTCAGATTGGTCATATCAACAGGTTTCATGGGTTGCAGTTTGGTTAGCCCGAACTTGGAGGAGCTCGGGGTATCCCTCTATACTTTGCTTAACACATACCTCTTCTCTCCTATCAAATTTGCGGGAAAACTTTTTTGAATTGTGTTTTTCTTCTATTTTGATTTTTTTAACAGTTTCGCACCATACTTAAATTTGAAATGACTCCAATTTAACAGGTACGACAGGGCAATGGATATTGCCCACTCTGCCACATACGATGATATTGGTTTCGAGTTGGCCTGTGTAATGTATAATATTGGCGCTGTTCACGCGCATGTGGCAGTGAATGAGAATAGAGAAGGTGAAGATGTAAGTTTTTTTGCTTTTTATATCGCCCTGGGATAGTTTTTCCTCAATATTTTTGTGGATGCTTTTTCAGAGTATCAAGAACGCCTTCATGCATTATCAGTACGCCGCATGGCCTCTCCAGCACCTTCGTGATAAGTTGAATGCTTCAAAATATGCGTCTGTTGATTTCGACAAGGAGCTACTAACGTTTTTTGTCAATGTACTTTTGGTGGGTGTTCGACAATAAAAAAATTTGGAGGATCTGAACAGAATAATTTTCCTGTCTTCCATTCAGGGCCAAGCTCAAGAGTGCTTACTAGAGAAAAGTCTGATCGATCACCGAAGCAATCTGGTTGTGGCCAAGCTTGCGATTCACCTACGAGATAGATATCAGGAGTGTTTGAGGCACTTGGAGAATTCGAACCTATGCGACTACGTCTCATCGCATAAATATAAGGCGAGGTTTTATCAAGACTTGGGATTCGACTTTTTTTAAAGGTGGAATTATGAGGTTGAATATGCTTATTGTTAGTGAGGCATATTTGAGCCTGGACGTGGTTCATTGCTCTAGGAAAAATGTGATCCTTGTAAAATCGTTATGATTTAGCTATGGACACGAACTTGCGCTATCAAGAGCGAGTTGTACGGATGTGTTGCGATGATTCATATGGGATGTCAGGCGGATGAGGACAAGAAGATGGGAACAAGGTTTTTTTGAATCCATGGAATATCTTTAAGTGCGCTATTACACCTCGTCTGATATTCCAGGTTTGGGTATTACAAGTTGGCTAATGAGCATCTGTCTTCCATTCTCAAGCTGGCTGAGAAGGAGGATCGAGAGGCGATGAGGGCATCCATAGGATTTCTTTCGGATGTGGTGGGAACGAAGTAGGTTTCGTTCCAATTTTCATCATTCATTATGGTTCCTCGTGCCTTTCGCTCCGAAATCGGGTTTTCTGTCGGACCTAGTGTTTGCGAAAATCGGGTCAAATTAAAGAAAAACGTTTGGAGGTGCATTAACAAATGAATGTGAGGAATCGCTAGGTTCTCATTAGTTTAGATTACTTTTCGAAGTAGGCGGCGCGACCATCTTGAATGCCAGATTAAATCAGATCGTCTCCTCCCAAGTTATAACATTCCCTGGCTTTTGTGCTTTTGTGCTTGTGCTCAAATATGTAATCTAGGGATTACCTGCTAGTGGATCGGGCATGGGAAACGAGCACAGTCTATTTGCGTAGCAGGCGAACTTTCTATTACATAGACATCTGGGGTGTCCGAATCGGCGCGGTAGGCTCTCTAGTAGGTTACCTCGTCGAATTGAAAGGTTCTTGAGCAGTAGCAGGTGGTCTTTTCAAAGGGACTGCGTGGCGCAGAGAGGCAGAACTCTTGCCGCACCCCCTTTCCCACGCAGCAGCGCGTCGTCCTGTAACTGAAGCACGTGGAGCGGACAGACAAAATCTTAGCTGCACCCCCCCGTCGTTTTCCAAGGAGCAGCACATGCTCCCTCCTATCGTCCGGGTCCTTGTCACGGCTCGCAGCAAGGAGTCACCGTTACCGCAGTCCGCGACAAGGACATCGTCTTTGTCACGGTCGACACCGAAAGAGCTTCCCTCGCTGAGGATGGTGAGGGAAGACCCCCTCAGCGGTCAAAATCGTCTAGAAAGTGACTCGTAGTCACATCCCAGGAGCGGCCCTGAAAGGCCATCTGCGCTCTCTATGGAATGGGGTCCCTTAATACATGTTGTGCGGGTGAGGTTTCTGATCAATTGTGAAGCAATCCAAGTGTTAAAGCGAAACCGTGTCGTGGCCCAATAGAAAGCCTAGGTGTTGCCGCACATGCTTCTTTGGACGACAGGGTCAAACGGGACGTTGCTTAAGTTTTCGAAATAGGAGAGACCCTTCCTCCTACCTTCATTTTTTTATTCAAAAAAAAAACTAATTTTTCGCGTACCCCTTGCGAGGCGCGATTCTTTGGTAGTTTATATTTGATTACTAAAACTGTCAGACGCCAAGAATTCGTTCAGTAGTCGATATCAATCGTCTAAAACCTTAGCAACGTTACGATCCTTTCCTTTGATGCAGGGTTGAGCAGAGTTGCGAATTGGCGCAACGGGGATGGTAAAAATTTTGGGAAATTTTGGACAAGAAATGAATTTTGTTTTCGTGGGGGCACGTAAAATTTTTGGAGAGACATGGGAATTTTCTCCAAACCACTTGGTAAAGCAAAATGAGAAAGGAAAGGGAAAATCATTCTTTCTAAACACAAATTTGATAATTTCCCAGATTTGTCACTTGAAAAAATTGAACGATTTTTTTTATTTCGAGAAGGGGGATCGTGAAATTTTTCCAAAATCTTTTCCAACAGGAGGGGAGTCGTATCTTTAATAAAAATTGGCGCAACGGTCTGCCCAACCGTGCTTTGGTGTCTTAAAATATTGAGAATTTTCGCAATCCTTCCCGACTAACCTCATTTTCGGGGCAAAATTTTGCGCCCCCTCCCACCCCGTTGCGAATTTTCGCAACCCCGCTTGAAACTGTTGGACGACGATTAGGCCATGTGACGCCCGAAAAGCACGGGGCCGTATCGTTGTCTACAGCGCTTTGTAGTCGAGTCGAAAGCCTATCGTGACCAATTCGGACTCCCCATTCGTGCGAGTACTGAACCACTAGGGGCTTGAGTGCTAGAAACACGGTGGTTTATCAATGTTTACTTGCCGCACCAGGAGATCCAAGAGTGGTGGGACGACTAAGTTCCCTACACAAGCCCGTTGGGCCAACAGTGCAGTGGCCAACCTCTAGAGATCTCGAAAGGTGCGAGTAGAGACGATAAAGAGAGGTTTATTTGCTTATGTGAGGGCTTGCCTCAAAATATTGTCATTAGACGAACAGTAGACTCAAATTCGGGACATGCCCCGTTTTGCGGATTTTAAGTGAAAGTTTTTGGGAGGGTTGTAAAAAAAGTAGGTCGAAACAACAGAATTTCCGGGGCTGTAGGCTCAGCGCTCGAAAATGGAAGAGTCAACTCGTCTTTTGCAGTTTGAATTCTACTCGAGGCCGCTTCGGATCAATGGAACAGCAGTCTTTTGTAGTTTGAAACAGCTGGATATTCTAAACAAGTAAAGCGGTCCCGATTGGAATTTGAACTGGAGAAGACCGGGGAACTTCATCTTTTTGTGCACTGGGTCTACAACTCACTTCCCAGAGGTGGTTTGCAAGTTTTCTGGTTGCTGAGGGAACGCAGCCCTACCTAAATCTGACACAATGACCCGCTTGTCCATGATTACTGCCTTTGAAGACATCACTCGAGTACTGTTGTTTTGTGCCGACTGCGTCAGCGCTTTAGTTCACATTACAGGATGAGCTATGCATCATAGTTCCAATTTATGTAAATTTGTACTGCTTCCGGGAAATCATGTTTTTTAATCCCCGAATTGACCTCCAGGTCATTTGGGTTGCTTTTACGTGATTTTCTGAACAGCGATGACCTCTCTAAACTTTCCAGGTTGACCAATGCCAAGAAAGAGAACGAGTTCATTTATCACGACCGTGTTCCAGCGAATGAAGAGCTGTGTAAGGACCTTGAGGTAGGGACATTCTCCCAGGGCTTTTTTTTCATCGTTTGCATTTTAAATACGTTATTTGTACTATTATGTCGTATTCTTTTAGGGACTCTGCAAAGTTCGGCCACTCTCGTTTGATCCTTTAGACCCGTCTGTAGGTGGAGAGGACTTGTTCGGAGGACTTCTTCCTCCAGGTGTTATCAAGGCTGTTTCCGAATACGAGGAGGAAAAGGCGAGACTGAAGCGTGAAGTCTTAGAGAGAGTGAATCAACGAGATGATGAATTGAAGTAATTTTTTTATAATTCATTCTAAAAAAATAGGTATAACTGTTTTCTGTGAGTTTCAGTGCTTTCTGAGTTTCAGTGCTTTCCTGGTTTCTCTTCGGATAGATGAAATCGACCTGGAAGCAGATTCAGCATCACCTGTATTGCCAGACATGCTGCTCGAAAGGAATGCTGCTCTCAGTACTCAGCCGGATGCGATTCCAAAGTTGCTGGAGAGCTTACAGAGTTTGTTGTTTTTTCAGCTTTTCAAGTATAATCGCGTTCATTTCAAATTTTCAGTATCTGTAAACGTTTAGAAGTTGGTGATTTGGCCCGCGAAGCCGGTACGAAATTGAGTGGGTTGACAGGACGCTTGGCGGAGGTGGACTTACCCGAAATTGTGGGTTCTTCCTATTTGGCCTGAGATCCATATTTTAAAAAATTTTACTTCTGAAAGTAGTTTAGGGATTTAGTTTGTGGAATTAGTGGATTTACTTCAATTTCCCCTAGTCCGGAAGGGTTTTCTAGAATGCTAGGGTCAACTTTTGTTTGGAAGACGGTTTTTGTGGTTGACTGGTCGGCTAGAAAAGTCAGTAGGTTCTTGTGTTAGCGAGATTTTTTTCATTTTAGATCTCTGATGAAGGCTACAAGGCTATCAAGACGGAACTGGAGAGGCTGACTGAGCATCATAACAAAGCAAGGTCAGTTTACTCTTCAGGTGGCATATTTTTTGTGATTACGCGATACGGAAGTCAAGATTGACGTACAAATGGCCTTTGAACCCTACCCAAGGTTGCCTCTGGGTAAACATATAACACATTTTGTGACAAGTTTTCTTCTAGGTCCAATAATGTGGAGCTGCATAAAGCTCTGGCTGCTCACTCAACTAATCTCCATCTGCTCAGTCTCCCAATAGCCGAGTTAACATTGAAGATATCTGGTCCGGCAATCAATGCAGGTTGGTTTCTCACAGGGATGAGCGAGTTTGTTTTCTCTCAGTAATCCGTTCTCGTAAAACGGAACGAACATTTCTGAAAGCGAAAATTGGAACCTTAAAAACCTTATTAAATCGGATTGTTTGAAAAGGCTCACGCTGTCACGGTCACGGCGTGGTTGAGAGGGGGCCACAGTCTTGGCCACCGCATCTCTTCGGCTGATCGCCAACTATTCTTCACTATTCAACGCACAATAAGTCGCCAACTTACAGAAGTGAATTCAACTTCTGATTGAAAACGATTAGGTATAATACAAGAATATCAAACTGGATTACTTTAAATAAGTTTTCCAACCACCATCGCTATGAGCCTTGGGGGTCGCCTGACCTGTACATATACTTGTTATCCGAAGATAATTCTTTGGATAATGGATCGATTTGGGTAATGCCGATTTTGAATTTTCCGGATATTGGTTCGATTCAGATAATGCGTTTTTTCAAATTTTCGGATAATGGATCGATTCAGATAATGCCACTTTTCCAATGATTCGGAGACGAATATCCGGTCGGATATTTTCGGAATAAATTTGAGGCAAAATGGTGAAAAATAAACCAGGTACTCAAGGCGAACTTCAAACTTCATATATGCAAATTAATAAAAATATGAAAACAAATTTCCAATTACTCTATCGTCGTTGGGAGGCACAGTAATATCCATACACATCTTTAATTCAGGAGAATTAGCTAGTAAGAAAATATACAAAGCAACTATACAAAAAATTTGATCATCTCTCTTGACCACGCCCATTTTTCCGCGCCACAACGACTTTTCCGATTTTGGAAGGAGGAGGAAAACCCTGGGTTGATGTACTTAAATAGAAGGCAGTACGGAAAAATAAGCGTGGCCGACTGCAATGTTATTCAAATTTATCTGATTTTATCCGAAATTTTACCCGAATTTTATCCGATTTTATTCGAATTTTCGACCCTTCGGGTAATGGTTATGATTCAGATAATGCCGATTTTGACTTTTCCAGATATTGGTTCGATTCAGATAATGCTCTTTTTTTTGAATTTTCGGATATCGGATTATCCGAATCTCGGATATCCGAAAAGGAGTGATTCGGATACTAAGTATACTGATCAGGGGCCGGATGCATCAACGCGCCGGGTTGGGGCAGGCAAGGGCAGTCGGCATCTTTGAAGATCTCAATGCGAGGACAGTAGATCGTCTAATCAATCGTGCCCCAGAAGTGTTTTTCGCTGCTCTAGCTGCCCAGCCTCCTTGCTGGGGCAGCAGGGGCACGGTTGATTCTGTGATTTACGGAGATTTTCAAGGGTGCTGACTGCCCTGCTCCTGCCTCAACCCGACCTATTGATGCATTCGGCCCCAGGGACCACAGTTCCGACTGACCGGTCACGGAGTTATGGTTTTCTGCACCAAAACTCACAAGGGAAGGATCATTACAATCAGTGTCTATTTCAAATGAAATATGCGTGACCAGGATAATTTTTCGTTGTAGAATTCGAATTTTTACATTGCAGCTGCAAAACGTTTTTTTTTCTGAACGGAGTTATATGCATTTTTAGTGCTTCATTCGTAGACGCATCATAATGTGTAATCCATGAGTCTACGTCGCTTCCTGAGATACATCTATGTGATTTCTACACCAGAGATGATGATTCTATACCAGATGATGAACATGGAATGATTCCTGGTGTAGAAATCACATAGGTGTATCTCAGGAGGCGACGTAGACGCATGGATTACACGTTACAGTGCATCTTCGAGTGAAGCTCTGAAAACGCAGATAACTCCGTTCAGAGAAACGTTCCGCAGCTGCAATGTGAAAACTTGATTTTTACGTCGAAAATCGATCCTAGAACGGCTTATTCCATTTGGAATGGCCACGACGTGTAATGATCCTTCCCTTGTCAGTGCTAAACCGTCCATCGGCGAATCTCATTGCTTTCGCATAACTTGAAGAGCTTAGGTGAAGAGGCTTCGGGCATGGTTGCGGGCGGGCGTGGGATGTGGCGGGACGTGATACCGAAAATTACTCAAAAGATGAGTTGTTTGTTTAAATGCATTCCTTTCAGGTGCCACTCCAGAGGGTGCGGCGCTGAAACGTGTGCTCGACAAGACGCGTGAAATGCAAGCGCAGAGAGCACAATTGGTGCAGCGGTTCACGAATGAGATGAATAACGATAATATTGCTAAGAAGTTGCTGTCGGAGAGGGATTCGGATCATAAAGTAATGCTACTGTTACATAAAAAAGGAAGAGTTTTGGTAGAGTAAGAATTTTGTTCCTCGTAGGACACATTCTCGTCAGAGTTGAAGAAGCATGAAGAGACGCTGAAATATATTGATGCTAATTTGGCTGCCCAAGAGAAAATTCTGTCAGCGCTAACCGAAGCCAATGCTGACTTTTCCGAGTTCAGAAAGAAGATCAAGACGTTGTTGAACACGTGAGTTTTTTTTTGAGATAATGGATAAGTAGAACTGCCGAAATTGAACAATTGGGGCTACATACACGTACGCAGCCGTATTTGAGATAACTACTCCGCCAACGCGTAGCTAAATGCCTCACACGGAAACCAGAGATGCCCAGCGTCTCGGAGGCATCTAGTCTAATTTTGACACGAGAATTTACGTAAACTACGGAAAGTTTAGCCTCAGTTGGTGAAATTTTAGCTACAACGCCCGCATATTCTACGTAAATTCTCGCTACAGCACCCGCATATTCTTCGTGAATTCTCGCTACAACACCCGCATATTCTACGCTTATTCTCGTTGCAGCACACGGTCGATCGACCCACCCAGTCTTGATCTGTACTAGAAAGACGATCCCTGCTGCGATCCAGCGCATCGCCGTTTTTCCCCCACGGCCTGCAGCATCCCAGCGGCCAAAGTTATCACTTGCAAGGTCTTTCAGAGAGCGACACCGGGTCACCCTCCACGACCACCCACAGAGTGTCAAGTCATTCGTGGGTTGACTGGGCCAGGACTGATAGAACGGCATCCCTGCGTTCCGCGTAGCCAACGCGGGTTAAGATTGCATTTCAACACAGCCTGCCGCTAAATCCGTAGGTTCTCGCTACAATTTTATAGCGAGAATATACGGGTTTAGCGTCAGAGAGAACAATGGTTCGAACGACACAAGAATATGCGGGTTTTAGCTATCGTAGCTAAAACCCTTAAATTCTCGCTACATGGAATGGGGCGGCGTTTCAGGCCGCGCCCTCGGAGGCATCTAGCTACGCATTGACAGAGTATGCTTTTAGACCCATAAAGGCTACTATCTGAACCCCACCGACGCGTTCAAGGAGTGGAAATTGAACCAGGATGACCCTTCTAGGGCAATCCTTAGTCGCCAACTGGTAAACTCCCTTTCTTTAAAGCCGCATGACAGCCAAAAAATAAATTTCCGGATACATGTTCATCTTGAAGAGCATCACAAGCTGATTACAGTGGTTTTTCTGGAACCGCTTAAGGCGCCAAACGAAAGGAGTTATGGCTTCTCAAATATATCTGTACCTTGGGTGGCGAGAATCTCGTGGACGAGATGTATCACAAGGCGAGGTTTTGGGCGTTCTCGATGCTTCGTTGAAGATTAGGGTACCAGTCCGCCATATTTTTCTGGCGTTTTGAATATTTTTCCGTATTTTGCTCAAAACGTGTATGTAGGGGTAATCTAGGGTGCTGAACACGAATCTGCGGCCCGCTTGTCGAAATTCTGAGGTTTTCTGTAGGTCACGGTAGGTGCCATGCCATTTTGGGTGATGAAGCCTACCTCAATAAATTGAAAATCGATAAATGAACGTCTCAGCATCCCCATTCACCCCCCCCTTGATAAGAATACAAAATTTCTTATCAAATCTGAGACTTACGAATCTACCGTATATCCACCGTAGTATACCTTAATCTGTCGAAAATCGATAAACGAGTCTCAATTTTGTGTTGAGCACTCCAAATAAACTCGAAAGAAAGACTTTGAGTCATATCTACTGAAGCATTCCGTAAATCGTCGAAAGTCGTGTTTTGAGCTAAACATTTCCCTCATCGGGAAGCACTAAATGAGATGAGTCCGAAATTTAAAAAAAAAACCAGCAAATAAACATCAGATTCGCAATTTACGACCGCCCTTATTGACGCCGCCTTGAAGAAGTGCAAGCCGTCTAGAGCGTTGGATACAAGTGGTGTGGCCTCCATCATGCTCAACCATTCAGGACCGATTTTTCGTGAATGCCTTAGAGCCGTTTTCAACAGAACTCTGTCAACTGGACTGATTTCGGCATCGTGGAAGGAGGCAAGAATCTTCCCACTCCTGAAGCGTGGAAAACCAGCTGAGGATATAAACAGCTACAGGCCTATTTCGATAATCTCATCTATGGCCCGCACTTTTGAAAGAACCATTCTTCCTACACTAGAGACGCACCTGCAAATCCCTGGATGGCAGAATGGTTTTCAGAAAGGCTTCTCTACCACCTCAGCGTTGGTCGAACTCACCGGATTCAATACAGATGGGTTAAACGAGAAGAGACCGCCTAGCCGCTCAATTATGGTCGCACTCGGCTTGAAGAAAGCCCATGACACTGTCGTTATCTCCATGCTTTGTCAAAAGCTTGCGGAGTCGTCCCTGCCGAGAGGTTTAGCCCGCTGGATCTCTAGCTACTTGAAGGGCAGAACAATACGGACAGAATTTAGAGGCCAGATGTCCAACCTAAGAGTGGTGCGCTCCGAGGTACCGCAAGGTGCGGTCCTCTCTCCGCTCCTGTTTTCTTTCTACATCGCAGAACTCCCCGCACCACCACCAGAAACACACCTAATCGGATAAGCGGAGGACCTGACTTTGGTTGCATCACATCCAGATGTGGAAACCTGCGAAAAACGCCTGAACGACTATCTTCCGATGCTAACAAAGGCCCTGGAAGATCTACATCTTCAACTGTCGCTCCAGAAGACCACTGTCTCTCTCCTTACAACACATCCTGCTCAAGCGAGATACGTGCCGAAAGTGTTCATAAATGGGACGCAAATCACGCACGAAAGAAATCCGACGATTCTCGGCTATCATTTCGATACTATGATGACGGGACGACTACATGCGGAAGCTGTTCGTTAGAAGACGGCTAAACGAGCAAAGCTCTTGAAAGCGTTGGCAGAAAGGAACTGGGGACAAAACAAAGAGCTGCTCACATTGACCTACCGTGCCATCGGACAATCCGTGATGTCATACGCTGCTCCAGCGTGGAGCCCGCTCATTGCATCGTCTTACTGGGACCGGTTACAAGCGTGTCAAAATGCAGCCTTGAGGACCGCGACGGGAAGCCTGGCTATGGCGAGCACCACCCACCTGAGTAACGAGACGGGAATCATGCCAGTCCAAGCTCACAATGAGATGCTGACTCTTCAATATCGTACGGTTGCGACAATCGACCCAGAACACCCATCGCGTGACATGATGAAGAAGCCGGAACCGCCTAGACAGATCAGGAAGCGTGTCAGATCTGTTAAGCCAATGTCGGTAAGACCTGGAACTGCAGAGAGCATTCGGAAAGAAGTTCGCAAGGAGTTTGTAAAAGAGTTCTTGGGTACTATGAACTCTCCCCTGCTAAGTGGACCGCCGCCGAAGATTGCGAAGGAGGAGGAGACTTTGCCAAGATCAAGTCGGGCAGCGCTATCCCAGCTCCGGAGTGGTTTCTACTCGAAGTCGCAATGGTATCTGCATAAGATAGGAGCAGCCGATAACCCACTTTGCCCTGACTGCGGGCTCGAGGAACACACAGTACCTCACATGTTCTCATGCTCTGGAAAGCCAACGCACCTTACAATCGAAGATCTCCGGCTCAAACCAGTGGAAGTCGTCAATTTTCTGTCACTTTGATAATTCATTGACTGTCACTTTGATCATGTAAGTATGAAAAAAACAAAGAAAAGCTACAAAAAAATGCTTTAAAAAAAGCTAAAAAAGACAATAAAAAAAGAAAAAAAGAGGGTTGAATAACGCCCCATCCCGGGGTCCTCCAAAGAAGAGGATCCCAATCTGCTTCGACTATCTCGACAAACGTGCCGGAAGTTGGATCCAGGATCAGTGTATATGGTGGAAGATGGGCAACAACAACAACAACAGTTTTGGATACATCTATTAAAAATTGATTGTCTTCAGACGTTCCGAACACATCATGACGTTGGTCACTGCCTACGATGTCTATTCGGATGTTTGCCAGAAGGTGGAGGACGGGCGAAAGTGAGTTTCTGCCTATTTTTCGTCTGCGATTGCGTGATCATTGTAAGATTTTCGAATTCATGCGCTTCTTTAGCTTCTACCTGAAACTTTTGGATCGTCTGAGCAAGCTAACCTTGGCTGTCGAAGGCATCGAGGCTGCTTGTGAGTTTATCTATGAAATCCGTAGCTTCATAAGGTTCAAAAATATGTGGCACTCTCAAGTCCAACCTTCTTATAGTTGGAGCTGAACGAGGGAGACGAGAAGCTGAGAAGCGAGCCCTGGAGGAGAAAATGGCAGCCTTGAAGCGTGCGAGTGAGACTCGTGAAGCTCTTGCAGACTTTGCTGTTTCGGGCGTGGCTGGAGCGAGGCCTCAGCCACCTGGAGGAGTACAGGCTCCCTCCTCTGGTTTGTGACAATCGTTTGATTTCCAGATCATACGGATCTATGTACAGTTGGTGATGTGGATTTTTAGGTGGGCGTCCTCGTTTGGGTGACTATATGGAGTTTTACCGTAATAAGATGGCCGCTTCGTCTGTTGCTCCAACTGGATATGTTCCACCGCCACCGCAGCTTCCATCGTCTATTGCGGGCGTCTTTCCACCGCCGCAACCAGGTCCAGGTCGACCGGAAGCTTATCCAGGCGTTCCACATCTTGCTCACATTCATCCTGTGGATTATATGGGTGCAGGACCGCATCAGCCTCCTTCTCCTGCCCCGAGTAGCATACCAGGTAAGTGCGTCCACGGCCATTGTTATACTTCGTTGCGGCTCATACGATGCAGTACCAACACAATTGGGCATTTCTTGTCTTGAAAGACATGGCTACGGCCTTATGTCCCAGACACTCTCGTAGCGAAGTGTTACATTGGCTTTCTGCTTGTTGATGGCCTTCTAACACATTCGAAATGCTGACTTTTTCAGATTCTTCTGCGTACCACCATGTTCATGAAGAAAGACGTCCGTCTCCAGCACCGCATCATCTACAGTTTTCCCACGTCCCGTCCATGCCACCGATGTCCTATGCAGCCCAGGCAGTGTCACAGAATCCGGCGCTAGGCCTTCCCCAACATCTGCAGCCGGCTGTAACAGCTCGGACGTCAACTGGTCACGTCCCTGCTCCTGGGTACTTCGGCCAGCCCATGCATCCACCTTCGAATCATACGCATACATCATTGGCTAATCAGCAGCAGCAGATACCCCCACCGCCTCTAGGAGCTGTGTACGCGCCACAACAAAATATGTCGACGCCAGCTGTGGCCACGCCTATCGCGTCCGTAAGCAGGGGCGCAGCAGTGCCGCAGTGGAGTCACATGCAGCAGGTGATTAATCGTTTCTACTTTTGGTTCAACCACGACCACGGAGATCATTGCCCGATGTGATTGATTGCTTTGTCTGAGATCCCGCAATGTCTTGAAATGTGTTCTCTGACGTCACCTGGTTTTGATCGCGAGCGACGATCTACCGTCGCCACTCTTCAATTCAATAGACTCAAATTGACAAAAGCTCTATACAATGACTTGCAGAAGTCACCCGATTTCAAAGTCACTGTGCTATTGGTTGCTCGCTTGGGCCTCTTTCAGAGTTCGATCGCCGCGCGACGCGATGGGATGATAATCATGAGCATCGACCGAGATTGCTTCGCACGTCGATCTGTATTCAAAACATGCCATCGCGGCGATCAGCGATAGAAGTGTAAAACAGGCCTTAAAAAGTGCGATGTCAAATTCAACGGCTTGGAGGGAATGCAGATTTGGTTGGTCTTGGGCGGTAATGGAACACTAATGTTTTCGATGACAGCGGTACTTATTGCCACTGCACTGCTATAAATTGCTCCAATTCGAATAATTGCGATCAACTCCTCGAATATGTTCCATTCTGAATCAGCCGAAAGCCGAATCGTCGAGGAATTCATATTTCAAACTTCTTCGAAAACCGGAAAGTTGAAAAATATATAAAATTTGAACATTTTCGAAAGTCGGAAAATGGAGTTTTTAACATAGTCGGGGTAGAATACTCGAAAAAGTTGAGCTTTGATTATATTTGAAATCGAGAAGTATGAAATTCCGAATATGCGAGAAAATCGAATGTTCTGAAAATTGCAAAATGGACCGAGTCGAATTTCGATTCGATAATGACACAGTCTACGGCAACGGAAAAGGCGATTTTGCGATTGCGTATTTCCACTAGCCGTACTGTAGGTGGCTCCGTAATCGCAGGCAAAGTCGTGATTTCTTCCCGAGTTTTAAAAAAATACAACGGAAACGTTTCACACCACACATTATTTATAGGCCTAAAATTTTTGTCATAGATACAGGCCATAAAACGGCCAAAGTCTGACCGTCGACTGCGTACCTCGCGCTGCGCGACCGCACGCGCGTCGGAAGCAGACGAGTTTTGGCCGCCGCGCGACGAGTTTTGGCCGCTGCGCGGAGGCCGAAACGTCGCGCGGCGGCCCGAACTCGTCGCGCGGCGGCCAAACTCGTCTGCTTCCGACGCGCGTGCGGTCGCGCAGCGCGTGGTACGCAGTCGACGGTGAGAATTTGGCCGTTTTATGGCCTGTACACGCACGAAAAACAGGAAAAAATGAACAATCTAAAAAAAAGGAAAAAATTTTCTTGGTATTCCCATGTGTATCCATGGTAAAGATTTAAGATTAGAATCAGATATTGCTAGTATTTGTGTGTGGTTGGAAACCTACCGTTTTCCAACGTCCCGATATTTTTCTTTAGAATTCTGGAGGAAATTGAAACTTTGTCGTCGATTATGGTACAACCTACAGTATGGTTAGTGGAAATACGCAACCCCACAATAGCGTAACCCACGTAGTTTTGAAACCTGATGCATATACCACACCTGCAGTCCCCTCAAAATGGACTTGGTCGTGAATAAGTTTGGGAAATTGTTTTGCTCTTCGAATCATGTTATTACAAATGTTTTCAGCCAACTCCGCCTCCACAGATGCCGCCACCCAGTATCCAGAATCATCCAATGCAGTCTATGCCATCTGCTCAGCAACAGATACAATTTTGTCCACCTACGGGACCTCAATTTTCATCATTAGGACCGCAACAGCCACAGCTTCCTACAGGATCACAACAGCCGCAGTTTTCTGCTGGGCCGTTCCAAACTATCCCTGCTGCTCCATCTGTGGTGCCGCAGCCCAACAAAAGCTTCGTGCAGACTTCCGCACAGAATACAGCTCCTGTGATGCTACAAGCATTCCCAGGAAATTCTCCTGGATCTGGTGTGGGCTCACAACCTTTGCCTCACCAAATGGCTCAGCAGTATGGGCAGACGCCCCAACAGTTCTCTCAACCTCCAGGTGTTCAACAAAACTTACCTGTACAAGGAGGAGTGGCTCCTGCCATTAAGCCAGGTCTGGACTGTGTTCTCCCCACTCATGGTGGACTTGTGGCTCAGAGTGGTCCTCAATTTCAACCCAGTGTGAGTAACGCTCAGAGGCCGGCAACGAATGGAATTCCACCAGGTCAGGCGCCACAGTTGACCATACCCGGTCAGCAGGTTCAGCAACGAGGATCATCGCCTTTGCCTCAAGTGACCCCTGCTCAGCAAATGCCTAGCCAGTTTGCCGCTATTCCATCGGCAGCTCCGTCACTCTGGCATGTTGGCATAAGCTCAGACTTGGTGGGTTTCAGTTATATTGCTCTTGCCTGACCTCAAAGAATTCTTGCTATTACCGTCAGGCTCAAGAGGGAGTTAAGGCATGTCCAAATTATCGTTACCTCTGGCAGGCCGTAACGCCATTTCTGCTGGCCCCTTGGGGCTTTTGTTCAGTCCCGTGACCACTTTCTGAAAGTTTCGTGATTATCAAATTACTTTTCGACGTTTTGAGTTAGCATGAAAGGCTACTTTTACGAGCGACAGGCTCGGATTCAGCGGAAAATCCAGATTGAAACTTCGTACCCTTATATTTGACGCTCTTACAATGCCAAAGGCGGTGCTAGCAGTATCTTGAACCGTAACATCGGCATGGATCGTGAAGAGACCACGTTCACTGTCAAAGGTTGGCGCAAACTCGGTGCACCTATGTTAGCACATGGTACCGAGTTTGCGCCAACCTTCAAAACAGTGAACGCGAAGTCTCTTCACGATCCATGCCGACTTTAAGTTGGCTGTCCGATAGCAGTAAACTAAAAAATTCGGAGTGTTATAGACGCAGTCCCCATGGCATTCTGGAGTCGCGGGTGGAGGTGTTACTTCGAACGTATCTCCTGTGCCTCCTGTTCAACAGATTGCGCAGGTCACGACACAACCGGTGAGCACAAGTTTTGCATGCCTATTTGCCTGTAAGTAATAAAGCATCCATATTTAAGATATCGAATCCGACGCAGGCTTTCCCATCAGCGCCCAAACCTATGTCTAATGTGGTGGGTTATCCTGATCGTTGCTGCTTGAAGGCTGATTCCTTTGCGTTACCCTAGGATTTAGGATCTACTGGGTGAAATTTTTGACAACACGAATTTGCCACCCGCGATGATCCCACAGCAGAAAAGTATGGAGAGTCAGAGTAAGTTTTCCTCTGCGTTGGATATAGGCCTCGTACAGCCCATTCGCGCCACAGCGGCTCTTACACAGTTTTTCATTGGAGTGCGGTAGACAAAACATCGCCATCACTCCGGTATACCGGAGGAAAATCGACTGTCGCTGTAATCTAAAATCAAAGTGGCGCTGCAATGGTGTAGTTCAAGAATGCTGTTCAAAGCGTCTCCGGAACTGCACGAAAATACTCTTTATTTTTGCAGACTTGCTGCGGGCGAGTGCACCTTCGTCTTCGGTGTCTTTTGAATCGGTAACTCTGTCAGCAATTGATCGCTTACCTGGATCACCTGTTGTTTTTGCAAGTAAACCTCAGCAGGCAGCTGCACCGAGATCTAGTAATGGCTGTGACGTACCTGCACAACCTCCGCAAGGTATACCTGCACTTCAACCGGTCCAGGTGGGGTTTGTTTGATTATTTGACCCCCCCCCCAAATCTGCCTTCAACTGGGCTTACGGAAGTTATCTCCGAGGATGATAGCCTAGCTGCAGACCACCGACCACAGAGCGTGTGCATACACGTACGCGAGACAAATCGATTAGTCTATTGGGAGAAGTGCGCAGTCAGTTGACTGACCTTGACTCCCTGGTCAAACCCTGATTGTATGCACGTCTGCATTACAGAATGATGAATGCTTGCCGCGCACGCGACCGAGCGCACTGCCTGCTGAGTAATCCGTAGCTATGCTAACATCCACAAGCAAAACTGTATTTCGAAACAAGTCTCCTTGTTTTGAAATACAGTCTTGTTTGTGGGTGTTAGCATAGCTATAGACTACTCAACAGCAAGCGCGCACAGCCGCGTGTGCGGCTAGCCTCTATCATTCTGTAAGCCAGACATGCACACGATTTGGGGTTGAAATGGGAGTCAAGGTCAGTCAACTGAATGCGCGCTTGCTCCAATAGACTAATCGATTTGTGTTGCATACGCGTCCACACGCGCTCTGTGGTCGGTGGTCTGCAGCTAGGCTATCACCTGCGTGCAAAAGTTTACTTCGGATTGTTCCACATCACCCCGGCGTGGGTCATTTATGACCCCACTGTTTTGAGCATATTGGAACAATTTCTTTTAGACAGCAAGTCAGATGCCGCGTCCTGCAGCTGCGGTCATTCCAATTCAACACCAAGGTTTACAGCGGAATGTTCAGACAGTCAGTTTTTCGAAATCGTTTTTTGTGATTCTAGTATTGGAAGCGCATGATATATCACAGTATCGTTTAGGCTGAACCTGCCCCGACCGTTCCGGTTCCTCCACCCGGCACTCAGGTGAGCTCTTCCTTCTCGTACCTTTAAAAACCAAAAAGAAAATTTGAGATACGGAAAAAGTTGACAAATTGAGCGATTTTCTTTGATTTCCGATTTTCAAGGCAATAATTTTTTTAAATTGAGAAATATCGTTTAAAAGCTTTTTTTCTCTGTTTCTGGGGAAATTGATAGGTTGAAGCGAAACTTTCCCGCAACTGTCTTGGACGATTTTTGAACCTTTCAGCGTTTGTCTTTCGGCCAAGTGCGATATACCGATGGAAAGCGCAAATTCTTCTCAATCTAATGGTTCCATCCACTTGGGCCAAAGCCTGCTCATTTGCGAAATATATGCTATAATTCAGTGGTAATCTTCAGTACTTAGCATCTTTGGGTGCTTCTTTTTACTTTAAGGTAAACCGACAAACCTGCTAGAGTTTACAGGATATTTGAGTCACCTTAGAGCTAGATGATGCGTTTGCGGGAAATCTCGATGAAACGTATCTATTGATTTTTAGCAGATTCTGTGATTTTGCAACTTCGGTATTTTCTGGCTTATCCAAAAAGTTTCGGCCTCGAGTTATCAAAGTTAAGTATAGTGGCAAAGTTCCCACTCAATAGTTTTTTTCCGTCAATTGTCGTAGTTTTTTTAAGTTCGATTTCCGTGGTTTTTATAGATTTTCGAAAAAACGATCGATAATTGGCGAAAAAAAATACTATGGAGTGGAGACTCGACCATTATACTTAACTTTAAAGCTTCAAGGCCGAAACTTCTCGTATAAGGCAGAAAGGGCCGAAGTTGCAGAATCTTAAAATCTAAGGAAAATCAGTAATTACTCTCTGTTGAATATTTTCTCAAACGCTATCATTTAGTTTTAAGGTGACTCAAATATTCTGTCACTTCTGGCAGGTTTGTTGGTTTACCTCAAAGCAAATAGAAGCTCTCAAAATTCTCAATACTGAAGATTACCACTGAATTATAGCATATAATTCGCATATGAGTACGCATTGGCCCATGTGGAAGGCAGCAGTAGATAGAGAAGATTCTGTGCTTTCTAAGAGAAGCATTAGTGCTTTCGATCGATTTAGCACTTAGCCGAAGGACCAATGCTGAAAGTTTCAAAAATCGTCAAAATCAGATGGCCGGAAACTTCGCTTCAACCTAATACATTTCTGTTGCGCTCAATCTCAGTGTTTTACAGAATGCTCGAGTTTTACCGCTCTCAGATCTGATGAATCCGTCGAAATTCGAGCTTGGCCCGTGTGATAAGAACCGTCTCGAGAAGCGTCTTCTTCATGAACATATTCGCAGTGGTGGTGATGTACCGCCACCACAGTTGGATCCTAATGATCCGCTGAACTCGCTTGATCCGTTTTGGAAGGCAAGATGAGGGAGGATTCCTATTTACATGTGAGGACATTGGTTTGTGTTTTTTTTTGCTGTGTTTCTTGCATGTCTTGATTGTGATGAACGAATGATATTGTCTTTCTTTCACTGAAGCGAAATAATTTTTATGCTAAAATTTTCCATTCCCACCGTTATTTCGGTTCTTAAACGAACCTCCTGATCTCTAAGAAAATCGATATCTTGTCGTAAGCTGGTTTTACCAGACCATCATAATCCAATAATTTTTCCAAACGACTCAAACGCGATTACTTTGAAAACAGTTCTTTTGTGCATGAGGCGTCGTTTATACTTCCGCAGGCGAGCGGCGCTGGAAAGTGCAATCCTATAATATCGATCGTACTTCGCCGTGTGATCAATATTACAGAAACCTGTGTGGCGTCGCTCGGCGGCGGTAGTAGAAACGACCCCTTATCGGGTGTGAAGTACATCTTGAGTCGTGTGATTGTTTCAGAACTGTGGTTCATGCGACGACGTGCTGATTTGTTGGTTTGCTATGGAATTTTGAGAATTTGTCTGGTCAAATACTTATGTATATACGTACTGCTGTAAGATTGTATACGTGCTCCGTTATTTCACGGTAATCGCCTGTATTTATTGGTTCTTGCATAACTTTCCTGTCCTTAGTCCATTTGTCTGTGATTGTATAGAGTAGATTCAAATTAAAGTTACGATGGTTAAAATTATACTTTGGCTTAGTGACGTATGCAGAGAGAGAAGAGCATGTGTTTTTGGGGAATTCGAAAGCTCGCAGCGTTGGCGGCCACGTCAAAGTGTAGTTTTTCTTAAGATTGCTTATTTTTGGAATATCTGCTAGCTATGGTTAGTTGGGTAAAGATTGACCGGTGGTGGTGTTTTGTGCTCGAAAGATTTGTGCTTATTCAATACCAGTAATTTGAGAATATCTGTGATGCGAATTCTGTCAAGTAAATTTATAGCTGTCTGCTTGAGCTGTGGCGTATTTTATTGGTTTTTCTATGAGGGTAAATAGTAGTTATGAGCTAGAGGGGATGACGTCTCGTTCTTTTAGGAAAAAGCATGAATTCACAAGGTGCTTGCTCGGAGAACCTACCACAGCGTCGCGCGATCTGGAATGTGACATAATCGCATTAGGGATTGTTTTGCTCAAACCGCGACGAGTTGGAAAGCCCTTGGCCGGGATCATACTTCCCGCGACCAGCAACGGCGACAGTGCATATCAGGCATATCGATTTTCGGTCGATGTGGATGGTAAACATCCCATCGCGTCGCTCGTCGCTGGAAGTATGATCCCGGCCTTTTTCTTTGTTTCTGCTGCTGTGGGTCTGTGACAGTATACAAAAGACCGATGCCTGAAATTCCCTAAATGCCTCTGGGTATCTAAAAGAAGGGCACTTTCATGGCTTCACGAAAAGGTAAGGGTGCCCATCAGGGGATTTTCGGTGTGTTCAGAAAAAAATTCTTCGGATTTGGCTCAAAACTGTCAACTGGAAGTTTTTTTTAGCGTGATAAACGCGAATCTGGGGTCTATTTGGCGCCCAACCTACGCTTACTGTAGGTTACGGTAGGCATACTGCCTTTTAACCGGCATTTCATAAACGTTTATATTTCAAAAATCAAAAAAGGACTTCGAAATTCGTGTTCGGTGTCAAAAATAACACCCACAGAGAAGTCTTAGGTCGTGACATTCGAATATCCAGTTACGGGAAAAGTAAGATGTTTTTGAATTCATAGGAATTAGCGGGAAAATTCGAATTCCTGTTATTTTTTCGAATATCTATTCGAATCGAATAGAGAACAGATTTTTGACTTAATTCGTTCATTCGAAGAAATCTGAGGGACCTTATTACATTTCATTCATTTATTCGTTTTTTTTTAAATTTTACTTCGGGATTTCCAAAAGTGCCTTATCGGATTTTCATTTAGTAATTTCAAAAAGGTGACACCCGAAAATTCATTCAGATGGTGTTTGAAAAGGGTTTAAAAACGCACTGAGAGAAATGGCCGCTGCGGCTCCGCGATAGTTCCGCTTCGGCGCCTACAGGCACCGAAGCGGCACTGTCGCGGGGCCGTAGAGACGACACGGCAGTGTCGCCGCGACTCCGAGAGAGTATCTCATATGAAGCTATTTAAGAGTTATAATACAACTAGGGGGGCCTAATAGCAAAAATATGCACCTGCGGTTGTTACGTCCTCTGTCTGATAAGGACAGGTTACCGCCGTTTATGCATTCAAGGAGATACGGAATGTACCTCAAACTTGGGTAATTGAACCGGCGACGATTCCGTTTTACTACACAGGACAGTACATCGTACTCCACGCTGGTTTACTGCTGCATCCTCGCGGAGCCGCTGCGGTACTATCGCGGCACAGTCTAGGGTCGCGGTACTTTCCCGGCACTGACGCGGCAAATTTTCTCGGAGCAAGATTCGAAATATTCTCTTATTCGAAACCTGGCTTCCGATGATTTGGCTTTCTTGGTTTTCAGGGGGTAGTTCCCCACTTTTCCCTGGATTTCCCGCCCCTGGTGAACAGTCGGGTTTCCAACGCCGAAGCCGAGCAGCTTCCTCCGCAACTGCCGGATTCGATCGCTGTAGTCTTCCCGCTTTTCCGCGCCCTAGACCACTCGGCTATTCGTGCTTGCAACGTCCTGGTCGAGCTCTCATGATATGCGGGGGTCTTGTGATTTTTTAGAGCGCCCATAGAGATTTGTGAATTTCGCTAAAAGTGCATGCGTCCAAATTCAGTTTAACACTAATAGTAATATGGTTAGTTCCGTGGCTTGTTTTCTCAGAAAAAAAATTAAATTCAAACCGCGGCGGTTTAAAACTCACCAGCGGCTGGCTGATAATTACCAGCCAGCCGTCGCTGAGAATTGAACCGCCGCGCCAGCCTCCATTTGAATTTATAGTTAGATCCGTGGCCTGTGTCCTCAAGAAAAAAAAACGTTTAAATTCAGACCGCGGCTGACGCAGCGGTTTAATTCCCAGAGATTGAGAGTTGAACCGCCACGTCAGCCGCGCTTTGAATTTACTCGTTTTTTTTCTTGAGAAAACAGGCCGCGGATCTAACCATAAATGTTTTTTCTTGGGAAAAAAGCCAAGGACCTCACTCTAGTTACACGATCTTTGGATGTTTTTCGCCGTAACTGCAGTTCAACGTCGCAGTGCATGTTATGGTATGTTTACATAAGGTGCTGAGTTGATCGCAAAACGCTTGGCTACAGACGAGATTGAACCAGCATATTCCCTTTCTGGGTGAGCGCCTTATAGCACTGCGCGCTTTAATAGTAATAATTTGATTATTTCAGAAAAAAAGGTAATTTAGCTATCCAAGTATATTATGGGCTGATAAAGCATCTGAAAAGCTTCCCTTTCAAGTCTTCATGCGAGAGTCCCATAATAGAGCCTGAAACTGACCCTAAACTATAGTTGTACGCGAACGAAATTTTCGGAAGATTTTTCGAAAATTTTTTCGTTCGTTTTCAGTCGTTCGAAATTTTTTTCGAACGAATTTTTTTCATCTTTCGATCGTTCGACATTTTTTTCAAATTGTACCAGACCGTCCAATAATTCCTGTCCGAAAAATTTCAAAATTCTATAATTTTCCTTATAAGTGTTATAATATCAGGCAAGTGTAAGAACCTTCTAGGAGGTTCTCCAAAGTTCTACGCTAGGGGTATATAAGGCGCATTCGCCGCGTCTAGCTACCAGTACAAGCTAAAATGGACCAAGGTCGAATTCGTACGTTCGTGTACTACGAGTGGCTGCTGGGCAACGACACGGGCACCGCGGTCGCCAACATCTGCAGAGGGTGCAAGGAGGATGCAGTGTCCCAACGCACAGTCAGCCGCTGGTTCAATCGTTTCGAGAGCGGCGACACGAGCCTCGAGGACAGGGAGCACAGCGGGAGGTCTTCTACGGTGGATGATGACGAAGTCCGTCGCTGTATCAAGGAGAAGCCGGAAGCCACCACCCGTGAACTGGCGACGACGCTCGTCCACCATCCACAATCAACTCAACTTACTCGGCTACCACAAAGTTCTGGCCCGTTGGATCCCCCACCGTCTGACGGACGCCAACAAGCAGAGCCGCGTGGCCGTCTGCCAGTCCCTCCTCCTTTGTTCGCATCGCAAGGAGTTTCTCGAGGACCTGGTCACTGGGGATGAGAGCTGGATCCTCTACGACAACGTCGCCCGCCGTGCCGTCTGGATCCCGCGCGGAGAAGAGCCGCCGACGACGCCGAAAGCCGACCTGCACCCGTTGAAGATCATGCTCTGCTGCTGGTGGGACACCAAGGGCATGCTGTACTTCGAGCTGCTCCCGCAAGGCAGGACGGTCACCGCCTCCATCTACACCGATCAGCTCGAGAAACTAGCCACCGCCATTCGAGAAAAGCGTCCCCGACGGGCCTCGGTCCACCTGCTGCACGACAACGCGCGCCCCTACGTGGCGAAGGAGATCCAGCAGAAGTTGGCGACGCTCGGATAGGAGACGGTTGCCCATCCGCCGTAATCCCCGGACCTCGCCCCCTCCGACTACCACTTGTTCCACCCGCTGAAGCACCATTTGGCTGGAAGAAAATTCACCAACTACTACGACCTCTAATCCGACATCGCGGACTTCTTCGAGTCGCAGCCCACGGAGTTCTGAGCGAAGGGCATCGGCGACCTGCCCAATCGATGGGCCACTGTTGTGGATAACTGTGGTGATTTTCTTGTTGATTAGAATTGTTTTTCAATAAAGTTGAATAAAAATAAAAAAATGGTGAAATTTTCGGACAAGAATTATTGGACAACCTGGTACAACTATACTTCAAACGCAGCTCATGAGAATCTCGTTCTCATCGAGTTTCAGAAACTTGTGATCTTTGAAATCCTGGGTTAATCTTGCCGGGTTTTCCCCTTACAAGGGAATGACCAGACCTGGTCGCCAGAACTATCCATGAGATAAGGTTTTTCTGATCGACTACCTCCCGGGTAGTCGTAAAACCCCTATCCTAGCTGCCCGAGTAATAGTAAAAAAAAGTTATGGGTGTAGGAGTTGCGAGCTCTGTTGGTAAAATGAAAATTTATCTGTCCTAAACTGTCTTTATCGTTTGAATTATCGAAAACGTGACTCATATTCGTGTTCAGCGCCTCAAATATCTCCTTTGAGAGAAGTTTGGGCAAAAAAAATTCTTTGAATTTTTTTTATTAAAAAAAATAAGAAAATTTTATCATTACTCGGGCAGCTAAATTAGGGTTTTCACATGTACCCGGGAGGTGGTCGATCGGAAAAACATGGCTGTCGGCCACGCCCCCAGAAAAGAGCAATTAGGTCACGCCCCCCGACACGTCTTCGACTCATTGAGTACGAGGAGCGCGATGGACTTTAATCTAAATCTGTGAAGTTCCATTTTTATCAGCCTAGCTTTATGCTGTGGTCTGTGTCAGTGCTATTGCTGCGAAGGACGAGAAAAAAACACAGGCACGGGACAACTCCTCCTCAAAATTTTAGCCGTTCAAGTTCGCAGTAGTTGAGGGGCCATAATCCCTTTCGTAGTGGATTCTAAGCGATTCTGGAGACACCATTGTGATCAGCGAAAGTTTCTGGAAGTGACCAGGTCGGGATGCCAAAACTGGCCATACAAACGGGTTTTTCTGATAGACTACGTCGCGGGTGGTCGTGAGCCCCATACTAGCTGCCCGAGTAATAGCCGGGAAAATATGAGCCATTTTTTTGAAATGAGGGGAAAACAGCGAAAATGGCGAGCGCTGGCTGTATCATTGGTCACGTCAACTAATACCACGCGGAGCCAATTAGGCCTAGTGGTCTAGGGCACGGATTAGCAGGCAGAGATTCCCGGTTTCGATCCCCAGCTGGAAATAAATTTGCCACAATGTTTTTTTTGAGTACCACAGTTCTAAGTAATATTTTTATAAAAGTTTATTGACAATAACATCCCGTCGTAGCGAATAAAATTAGCCACCTAGAATAACAGAACACGGAAAGGAAATTTTTCGATAAAAAATCACTCAAATACTTCTTCGATCCTACAGTCTTCCAAGCGGAGAATTCAGCACGAGACAGCTGAAATAGCCGCAATATCAATGAGAATCAATATTTTCTCTGCTCGACCAATCCCATGTCTGAAGGTGCAGAGGTTAATGAAAATTTCCAGCCCAAACTTTGTCCATGGGGTAGTTTGGGGCTTAGAATACGATTCTGACAAGGGAACCACAATAAGTCATAGTGAACATTCCAAATGGAATGTACTTTTCTAAAACTATTTTCGGACGAAAAGTCCGAGTACGCCCATCGCAGCTGCTTAGACCCACTGTGAAAAAAGTTACAGGCATTTTTTTCCCAGAAGTTATAGGCAAGCGCATAATTTTTGCGAAATTCCGGAAACGGACCACATAATCGTGTTCAGACCCCAAAACTACTCCCCTAAGCAAGGTTTGGGTAGAGGAACATTTTCCAAACTTTGCCCAGACTGAAAGCGTTTTGGACTTGTACGGATTTTCGGTTGGGCGTTTATTTATACCAATCAGAGGGCTCTCGAAGCGTTTTAGAAAAATATTCCAGATTTGACTAAAAATTCGTTCTGGGGGGTTATTTGGGGTGCTGATCACGAATCTGAGGTCCATTTGTCGTTTTTCCTAAGTTTTCGTCTAAATTTGTTCAAAGGTTCCCACCGGCAGAGAAATTCGACTGCAAAATCAACTTTTGACGATTTCCGGAATGTGACGACAGATGTGGCTCAAATCGTTCCTCTGGGGGTTATCTGGAGTGCTCAACACGAATCTGATGTCAGTTTATCGATTTTTGACTGCTTACGATAGATTACGGTGGGTATACGGTAGTTTGTTCAAAGTCTCAGATTTGTCTCAAAATTTCTAGGTGGGGGTTATTTGGGGGTGCTGAATTCGAATTCAATGTCCATTTGCAGATTATCGGAATTTTGAGGTAGGTTTTGCCCTCTAAATGGCATGTTACCTACCGTAACCTACAGTAAACCTTTGAATGTTGACAAGCGAACCCCAGATTCGTGTTCAGCACCCCAGATTACCTCTACATACATGTTTTTAGCGAAATCCGGAGAAAAATTCAAAAACACCCTAAAAATTCCATGGAAAGAAGTCATGAGCGTTTCTCAAAGCCTTGTGGCCTTACCTTGCCGCGAGGCTTTAAAAGCGCTCATAACCTTTTCAGAGTAGGTCTTGGCAGCTGCGATGAGCATATTCCGACTTTTCGTCCGAAAATGGTTCTAGAAAAATACATTTCATTTGGAATGGTCACTATGACTTATTGTAGTTCCCTTGTGAGGCCAGTTAGCTGTCTTTCTTTAGATTATGACGTTCCCTCCAGTGCAGAATAGTACCCAGAAGGCTGATTTCTGAAACCTTCCGATGATCAAGTGTAATCCACCTGCTGACGGATGTAACCTTCTAGGCTTGTCTGGGCCTGAAGTCCTCTTATTCATGTGACAATTTCAGTCTACATAATTTGTTACTGGAAACTGTTCAATAAACCTTTATCGTTGCTCTGTGTTGTTATCCGAATACTGGTTTCTATCTTGTGATATTGATTCGGTGTTTACTATGTTCGCATTTGTTTTGCACCTTCCTCCAGTTATCTCCACCGTCTACCGTCCATTCGTTATCGTTCAATGGAAAACATTGGTGGTTGTGGGGTATTTTACCTGGCGGTGGTGCTTCTAAATGTTTTCGTCTAATAGTAACTGCTACTTCAACCCTATCTTTGTGACAACCGGTAAAAGTACATATGTCTGCCTACTCTTCTATGCTAGCTTACGCCTATTCAAGCCACACTGCGTGGGTCTCATTTTTTAGTTACTGATTCGAGTTCGGCGAAATGCGCGCCTTCGTCGCGTTTATACTTCCGCTGCCGCGTTGCGCCGCAAAGTGAAATCCCATGTATTTCGTGCAGCTCCGCGTGATCAATTTTACAGAATTTTGCAGTGCCGTTCCGCTCGGCGCCGAGGAGTATAAATGACGCCAGGCGGCGTTCAGAGTTTATTCGCGACGCGACGTTGTAATTAGCCTACGTATGGCCGGGATCATACTTCCAGCGACGAGCGACGCGACGCAATGTTTACCATCAATATCGACCAAAAATCAATATTCCTGATATGCGTTGTCGCCGTCGCTGGTCGCGAGAAGTATGATCCCGGCCTATCGATCAAGCGACGTCGCGGTCGTGGCTGAAAGTTTACAGTGAAGAGGCGCGATACATTTGGAACAACGCGCAATTATAAGAACGTGAAAGCGAACCGAAGCTAATATTTTTTATGGCTCTCGTAAAAAATAATCGATGATAACCCATTGGTAAAGGGAATTGCTCAGACATTGGGAGCAGCGGACCGCTGGCAAGATCTTGCCAGTTGCTCAACAGCTGGGGGACAGCTGGCGTTTAGCTGTCCAATGGCAATCACGAGGCCAACAGTTGGCACTGGGCATGTCATTTAATGCCAGCGACGGACGGCTGGCGAATAACGTCGGCATGGATCCTTATGAGGCTTCGCCAAAGTTTCATTAGGATCCATGCCGCTGTTATGTGCCAGTTGCCTAACAGCTGGGTGTTAACTGGCATTCGGCTGGCAATTGGTAATTACGAGGCCGACAGTTGGCTCATCCTCAGGTACTCACGGCGACGGCCGGCGAACCTCTAATCCGAATACGACGGCCGGCGCACCACATTTCGGGGGTGCCGGTCAGCGGCGAATCATGCTGCATGCGACGCACACGCAGCGCGGATATTGGCTCACCCGCGAACCACAAAACACGCCACGCCATCTTCAATTCGGCCGGTTGGAAAGACAATTGATAATGGTCACGACTGATCTCGTCGTAACGTGGTTATCACGTGCACAGCCGGTATAAAAGGCGCCCCATCTCACTAGAGTCCTCAGTCGGCATTCTACTGCCGGCCCTGGAAGGTGACTTCGAGTCACTCTCAGGAGGCCAGCATATTTTTGACTGCTGAGGGGATAAGGGTATCCCCACGGCTGGAGGGGGGGGCGGTTTTCGCCGCGATCCGCGGGGAGGGTGGTTCCTCACCGCAGACTGCGGCGGACCGAGGCGGGGCGTTTCTCCGCCGTGGGGCCGGGGTGACATGCTTGAGGTAAGCAATAATACAAATAGTGATCGCGGGCCAACTGATAAAGGTCGGCGGGCCGTCGACATACGGCTGGCCGGCGAACCAAAAGCGGGCGGTCGGAGGATGGAGACCGCGGGCCAGCTGGGAAAGCTTCGCCGGCCGTCGTCCTGAGTACCTGAGTCCTTGGCATCTCAATTAGAGCTAGCGGTGGACTGGTGGCAGGGTTTTGGCGGACCGCCGGCTAATGGCTGTCCGACACCGGGAATGGTTTTTGCTCGCCAAGCAAATGCCGGCGGTTCGCCAATCCCAATGTCTGAGTGGAGAGCGGTTTATCTCCATTCACACACCGTCCTTCTCTAGAGGCCAGCAGTTGAGGATCTGCTTGGACTAGGAAGTAGGAAAACAGCAGTACCGGTGGTGAAGATTTAAGAAAATCGGAGTAAAACCATAGAAATTTATAGAGCCGTGACGCGACCGCGTCGTGTCGAGCAATGTTAGGTTGGCCTTCACGTTCTTGTCGCGCAGTTCGCCTTTGCGCGACGTCACTCGCGTCGCCTTGCGGTTCAACGCGACTCGATCGCGAGCGTTCGTACACGAATACTCGTAGTCGCGTAGCGTTCGCGCAACGTTCACACTTGAATTACAGCGCAAGACGATTTTTGTGTCGAGCTGACGTGTGCCATAGCGTCGCGTCGCGAAAACTCTGAACGCCGCCTAAAACTCTCACCAGTAATGAGGTGGCAGTTGTCTATTCTCTGAAATTTGTAATAAAGCGCGCCGCCAACCTTGTGCTTTTGTGCCGAATTCAACATCGCCTAAACCACTCCAAAGCGAAGGCTGTTATATATATATACATATATTTATTTACACAAGTTTACACTCGTGTGGAAAAAAAAGAGAAAACAGGAAAACAAACAACCGACCTCAAAAGGAATATTCAAAGCAAAGATACTGTGAATCAATGAAAACGAGAACAAATGATAGATCAGTCCGAAGAATAGCACAGGGAAACGAGCAACCCAGCACTACGGAGGGTCACTCCGCCGCTCCCCGGAAGCCAGTTTCATGTGCACTAAGTTCTTATAGGCGCCGAAGTTTATAGGAATAGTATCGTTCCTACTGAGATCTTCGAATACCGGAACAATTCTATTAGTGAAAAAGCAGCGCCGACACTCAAGGTTTGACACGGTACGGTGGAATTCAATCGGACCCCCCCGGGTTACCGAATCTCTCGTTCTCACGAAATCCCCAGGCCTAAGACCAAACTTGCCATTGAAAAGGATATGATGGAACAGAAACAAATCGTTCTTTTTCCTTCTGAGAGCCAAAGGCTCTAGGCCAAAGAGTGCATTTCTGTCAGCAGCGGAGGGCAATTGCCCATAAATGAAGCCATGCTGTCTAATAAGAACTCTTCTAGTAAAATTGTTCTGTATCTTTTCCAATCTATTAATGTTCCTGAGTTTGGCGGGGTTGACTACCGGGGTACCGTACTCGAGTAGAGGCCTTACTATTGTTCTGAAAATTCGGCCTTTTCAGTACTAATGTACAGTTCTAGAGCCATTTCGGGACTAGAATCCAATTTATACCCTTCAGAGCTGCCTATATTTGCTCGGAATGAAGTTACTTTGCTAATCTGGGCCAAATTCCGGTCCGTAATTGCGTCTCGACACGCTTTGCAGCCGCCCGCGCTCGAGTCAGTTGGCTTTCCAGCGCCAAAGCCGACTCAATGGGGCTTTTTAAACAATTTTCTCCAATTTTTCTTAGTTTCCAGTTTCCAAAACCCACCTAGAGTCAGCATATCGGCGGGTGCGGCGCTAGAAGCTTTTCCGACTCGGGAGCGTGCGGCCGCAAAGCGTGTCGAGACGCGATTGCGACCGGAATTTGGCCCAGATAAGCACAGTATGTGCGTTTTCACAGTTTTGCCAATGGCAGGTTGTTTTAAGGATGTTGCAAAAATTGTTTCCGATCTGGTTCATAACCTTTCTGTGTGGGTTGTTTAGTGTGCAGAACACGAATCGCGGGTCTTGAAAAGATTCGAGATTTACTTTAATTAATTTACAGTTGGGTAATGTCAATTCATTGTCGTCGAGTACGAAGAAATGAACCCAAAAACTGTGCAGCAGCTCAAATAGCTTCACACAGGAGGTTTTTAGCCATATCCGATTCTTGGGCCCAGCTGTGTACCACATACCCACCGTAATCTACCGTAACCTATCGCAAATCGGGAAAATAGCCGAAAATTTAGGTAAAGCTCTGCAGATAACCCACACAAACGACTTTTGAGCTCAAACTGCGCAGAGTTGGCAAACTTCTACAAGTCATCAAAAACCCTCCAGGTTTAGTGCGAATTTCCCAAGACGCGCGATAGCGACGGCTCTTACATATGAGTCTGTCCACATAATAATCGAGATAGATCGGTGCACAAAAATTTTTCTGCCGTTTTTATATTTTATATCGCTAGAGCACCCCAAAAAACTCAGGTGTACACTTCTAGATTTTTCCGAAATTTTTTTCAAAAAAATTGTTATAAAATTCCGAAGTTGGGCATTTTTTTGAACATTCTTCAGCATAGATCCTTGACGTAAACGAATTCTTATAATTTAAAAAAATTAAGAAGGGGTAATCAGCTATGAGGAAACCACTGACATTGTCAGAATTTTCAAAATCCCACCCTGTAAGAAAATCTATTTTTTTTTCTAAGCACAGATCCTGCGGATAGAGACTGCTCAAAAGATGCGCCGTAGTCGTTCTGATATACAAAAAATATATAATCAAAAATCGAAAGACACAAACGAGCTGATTTTTTCGATCGAGTGACGCTCGCAGGCGAAAAACCTTTGTGCAAGAGGCCGCTCATGCACTCCATCCAGCGGCCTCTTGCACAAAGGTTTTTCGCCTGCGAGCGTAAATCGATTGAAAAAAATGAGGTTGTTTGTGTCTTTTGATTTTTGAATATATATATTTTTACAAACCAAATCGACTGCGGGGCATCTTTTGAGCATAGTCCCTATTTGCAGGATCTGTGCTCAGAAAAAAATAGAAAATTTATTTTTTTTACATTGGGAATGTTCAAAAAATGCCCAACTTCGGAATTTTATATCAATTTCTAAAAAAGTTTTCGGAAAATTCTAGCAGTGCACACCTGAGTTTCTTGGGGTGCTCTAGCGATATAAAATATTAAAACGCCAAATTTTTCTTTTGTGTACCGATCTATCTCGATTCTTACGTGGACAGCCTCATAAATGCCATATCGATTTTCGATCGGCTTGCATGACAAAAACTATGCCACGTCGCGCGTGGTAGGAAACATGTATTAGACTTCAAGGTTTTTTTTTTTGATGAATTGCTCGCGACGTTTGTTAACTTTGGAAAAGTTCTTCATGGGGGTAATTTGGGGTGCTTGTCACAAATCTGAGGTTACTTCGCCGATTTTCTGTTGAATTACGGTAAGTTCCTTGGTTATCCGGTAGTTTGATCAAAGTCTCGGATGTCTTTTAGCTAGTCTCTTGGCTAGAAAATTGTCTCAGCCTGGAGCTATGTACATGTATTAGGTGCTCAATTCAGTTTTCGTGTCCATTTCTTGATTGTCGAAATGCTGAAGTGCGTTACGACAATCGAATTCTGACAACTTGCAGTAAATCTCAGATTTTGTCGGGACTTACGATTTATTCTCAGGCGATTCACGGCCCCGAGCCGCACCATATAGGAATCGAAGCCGCCTGACAGTTCGGCTCGTTCTCCCAGTCTCCGGGCCACTGCTGTTGCTATTCGGGCCAACCGGAGCAGCCTGGACAGCAACTGCAGTGGCCTGGAAAGCAACAGCAGTGGCTCGGAAAGCAACAGCTGTGGCCCTGACAGCAACAAAAGGCGACTCGCAGATTGGGAACACGAGCCGAACTGTCAGGCGGCTCGGGGCCGAGAATCACCTGAGTTTATTGAGTACGATGCATAAGGCACGCGTCAGAAGTACAGTACGTTAGTGATCCACAGATTGAGCGCAAATAGAAATCACTGAAGATTCGTGTTCTATACCCGAAACACCCTCCACAGAAAAGTTATGACTCAAATACGAAACAATTTTTGGAACACCCTTAGATTAGCTTGATGGTCGCTAAGCTGTGAGAACACGCATATCCCCATTTTCGAAGTGAAATTTATTTTCGCTGACCGCGTGCGTGTGCGAGCTTATGCTGCGTCTCCTTCTCCTCCACGCTTTCTCGCGGTCTCTACCCTCGCTCGGCACAATCATGCGAAAAAAACAAAGTAATTTTAGCTCCGAAATAGGGTATAGCATAACTTAGAGTGACTATGGACAGCTGTAGGAGGCAGATTCGGATTCTACGTAAAAAAATTATTGTCATACAAAAAAGGAAATTTAAAAATTAAATTAATTTTAATTTGAATAATTAAATTTAGAGCTTTATCACAATGCTGTTTGTCTCACGACTAGTGCTCGATAGAATGTTCTGTGAAATGCAGAGAAAATGTTTGAGCAACGCAAAAAAATTTAGCCTAAAGGGAAGACGTAATGCATACAGAGTTTGTGCGAGATCCGGTCGTCAGTAGAGAAATCTCAATCTTTGGGCAGATTAGCATGTGAATAAAAGTATATGCCCGTTACCCTAATATTCTATTCGAATGCTATCAACTTTTTTTTGTAGCCCAAACCTTATCTTTTCCAAAATTCTAAGTCTTTAATGGGCTATGGACAGTTCTCTGCTCTTTGTCGGTTTCCTTGCCCTCCGTCTGATAATAATTGTTTTGAATTAGTCGCCATCAGTCTAGAGCAGGAACCATATATGGTAGGCGATAAAATGGCTGAATCAGCTGATAAAAGTGCTATTTCTGCGGTAGAATTCACATTTCCCTTCATACCTTCTGAAAAAAATGTTTTTGTGCAAATTTTTTGCTTCAAACTGAATTTGTGAAGCGACGTAAGTTTACCTCCAGAATTTGGACTGACCTCATCCTCAAACAAGGGAGGAGGTGGGGAGGGTGGTATTGGCGGGTAGACCTTGAGAGAATGCTCCTTTAGGTGTCATTAATCATGTCTTTGTGACCGTGGTGGTGACATTTCTGGACCCTAGCCATGCTACTAAATACATGTGTTTCTCTGGCCTCACCGATTTCGCTGTTAGGTCCGTTTTGTTTGTCCAATGACGGCTGGGTAATCTGACATGGATTTCCGACAGGGATGTTGCTGGGAAAGCTGTGTTTGGGTGAACCTCATGGCTTGGTAAATACATACATATAGGCCTCCATCTGGGTTAGCTCGATGTGTGAAATAAGGTGAGATCATTGTTGACTTTTGTGTGAAGGCTTAATTATTGCTAGGTGGGTAGATGGTTAGGGTCTTAAGTAATTACGGGGAAATATTCTGTGCTTCTCTGGACCAGTTTCCGGTCCGCAATTGCGTCTCGACACGCTTTGCGGCCGCGCGCTTCCGAATCGGAAGAGGTTCTAGCGCCGCAGCCGCCGATCTGTTGACTCTAGGTGGGTTTATGAAACTGGAAATTTCAAAAAATTGGAGAAAACTGTATAAAAAAGCCGCATCGAGTCGGCTTTGGCGCTGGAAACCCGACTGAGCGCGTGCGGCCGCAAAGCGTGTCGAGACGCAATTGCGGACCGGAATTTAGCACAGATAAGCAATGTCAGTTTTTGTTGAAAAAAAAGCTCATTTCAAGAGGAATGTTTTAAGGGAGTATTAGCGTCAGAGTGAAAAATCGAACTGAATTTTCAGGAAATTCGCCTTATGTTCTATCTTACATGAATTTGAAAAAAAAATTCCAAAATTGTGTTACGCAGGCTGTGATAGGTTCAAATATCCTCCTTTTTTGAAAACTATTTTCACTGAGGACGTCGTAAGTCCGCCAAGGTTTATCCCCTGCCTATGATTCACTGGAATAAAGTTTTTCCACTGGAATCAATAGTAAGGAGAGCTGAGTTATTTCGAAACGAAATATGACCTAAAAAATTTTTTTTGCTAATTTTGACTTTCTCTGAAGTCATGACGTTTCGGAGCTTGTCTTCAGCTGCATAAAATTATACTTGGAGTTAAATCAAAGACAAACAATTTGGGTGGTCCAATAATCAATTTATCTTGGAATTTGAATTACTTGGCTTTTCAAATATTCAATTTATCCTGGAATTTAATTCAATCAATTCTTCAGATTTGATTTTCGAAAAATTAAACTATTTGTTTTTTGTAATATATCTAGTCGAGCTCAAACGGCGGAATGCGAATACATATATCCTCCATTTTGGAGTGAAATTTATTTCCGTCGGTCGCGTGCGTGTGCGCGCGTATGCTGTGTCTCGTTCTTCCCCCACGCTTTCTTGCTGTCCCTCTCCTCCCGCTCCGCATACGCACTCTTAGGAACAGAGTAAATTTAACTGCGAAAAAGAGGATATGTACATATATGAAGAAACCTATTTTCGAATATTAATAAAAATTTTCAGGCATTTTCAATCACCCGAATATTCAAACAAATTGGGTACGGAACCGTTTTTTTCTGTATTTTTACATCTCAAAAAATTTTAAGTGCTTTTTTAATTTTTTTATTGAGACTCGAATGCTGCTTCTGAAAGGTTTGGCTGATTGGGAAGTTTCAAAAAGTTCATATTTGAAAAACTACGAATCGGAATTATAGAAGCCTTCAATCGCACTATTTCTTTCGTTCTGTAAATCTTGACATTGAGATAGGATTTTGTAAAAAAAACATTTAAATTTTTGTTCGATGTTTCAAAAAATACCGTCTATAACCTTGTGTATGTGAAGTGTGTCCGAATGGGACTGCCCGCCCACGAGGTAGGCGTGCGTATCGCGCGGCCGTCGCTAAGGTCGTTTTCGGACGGGTCTCCTCACGGCTGCAGACAGCCGACTGGGATATATTTGAATATTCGTCAAATGTACCTGCCAACCGGTTCACAGGTCCGAAAAATGCCTATGCCACGGTCGCTCAGCACGCGCGCCGACCGCGTGGGCAGACAGACTTTACTTTCGACGCGCGCCCAATTAGGAAACGAGTAGCTATCTTTTAAATTTGTGTGGGTCTTTTTTGTTGATTTTAGTATATGCTGTTCAGTTTTGCGTTCCATATTTATAAAATTTGTTTCCTCATTCCTCCGAACTCACTCTCATACCCCATTTTGAACTTTCTGAATTAGTTATTGTGCTTACGAGAGCTCCAGATATTCAATATATGCAGTTCCGCGTCCCAGTTGAATCGTGCAGTCTTTTTATTTGAGTATTGATCGTATTTTCTGCTGTGCTTTACTCTGACCCGATTTTTTTTGAATTATCGAAAAACTCAAATTCATGCTCCTATATCGATTATCAGTTTTTCTATGAACATATGTGTTTTGGAGAATATGATTCTAAAACTTATTTGAGCCCTTTCCCAGAACAAAATCTACCGGTTACTTCTCGAAAAATCGGATTTTCTGGATGTTATCCAGCATGGGTAACTACTGTTGCAGCTAGCTCCCACTCCTCTCTCTTGAAAGATCTCGAGAACGTCGTTAAAGCTCACGGGCTATGGAAACGGGCCAAATTTGGCCGCACGGTGGAACAGGTTTTGAATGGAGACTGACGTCGTCACGGGAGGACAGCATCAGCAGCTGTTGTGGGCGACAAATGAACAAAAAAAGGGGTAGATGCGCTTCCAATTCAAGATTGCAAATTTAAAATCATGAAAAATTCGTTTGAATGATTAACACTTAAGAGACCGCCTGCTCCACGGCGAATTTCCACAGCGGACCGGTGCGCTCCACGGCTAATCGTTTCCGTGGGTGAGCAGTGTGGACACGCGGTCCGCTGGGAACCATTTTGATCGGAGCAGGCTTTCTTACTTAGACAAACGGTATTCCGTTTCCACTCCACCTGAGAGTATGTCGCTCCACAGAGATCTGGAGTGAGGCCGTGGTGAAGCAATGATCCACCGCTTTTCCGCGGACCTGCTTTTTTTTATTTTGGAAGTTATTCCAGCTTTACATGCACAAGGCTGGTAACGAAATAAGCGTTTGTTTGTTGACTTCTGAAATTTTCTTAAGGTTACAGCTTATGGTTAGGATTGAGACGTGCTCGGCCGGCCCGGAGTATTAAAAATTTGAAAAATGAACGAACTTCTCCTTTGTGATGCCCTAATAAACGTCATGTAGAACTTTCGGCGGACTCAAATACTTTGATCTGCCAAGTTGTATGACGCGACCGACAGAAACTTTATCAGAAAAATGGGAATCAGATTCATGATCAGCACCAGGGATGAGCGGAGTTCCGCGTTTCGCGTTCCGAAACCCGCAGTTTCGCGCATTTTTGGCATTCCGCGTTCCGCATTCCGAGAACCGCAGAAAACGCTGCGGAATGCGAAAATATCGGGTCATCTTGGACGTAAAAAAACATTAAATGATTTCTGAATTTTTCCGCGTTTCGCGTTCCGAAAACCGCATTTCCGCGCATTTTAAGGCGTTTCGCGCCCGATTTCCGAAACCCGAGAAAAAATTTTTTCGCCTGAAAACCGATTTCCAAAATTTTACTTTTTTATTCCGCTCATCCCTAATCAGCACCCCCTCCTCCCCAATGGCCACGTGAGCGAAGTCGCACCAAAACGTGAAACGTTTACAAACGGATGACGAACGACAGACGCTAGCGAAGCTTTAGAAAACCTAAATATACACCACTTCATTGTTCAGCGCCTCCAAATATACCCCGTAGTTTAATTTCAGTATAATTTTAAGCACTGAACTATTTCTAGGTTTTCACCCCTTCCCTCCCCCCAAGTTACCCTCCACTCGAAATTTAGCGAAAATTTTAACAAAGTTGACCAATGGCTAATATACCGCAGTCGAAGGAAATTTCATTGGAAATTGAAAAGTGAAAACCAGAACCTTGTGCAGCAACTCGAATAACCCTCGAGGTCAATGCAGCAAAATTTTGAACGATTTAGCCAAGCTTGGAACGATTTATTTCCAGCCAAAGAAGCTCGAAAAATCAAAAAGTGCCATTTCCGGAGATACTTGTAAAATTACTAGGAACACTGAAAATGCTTGACCGCTGTGAGTGTAAATAGGCTACATCATAAGGAACCTATCCGTAATTAAGAAAGACTCCACGCCAGAAAAATATAAAAAATATTAAAAGTTTTATGGCGTGGGTGCGCAGTGTGGACACGCGGTCCGAGGGGCAAAACAGCCGTGGGTGCGCAGTGTGGACACGCGGTCTCTTAAGTGTTAAAGGCAGTGTTCACGATAAATATCGTACTCGAGTTCGGCCCACAAATGGGATTGTTTGGTCGTGAGGTAACTAATAGTGAGGAAACAGGGAAGAAAAACATTCAGAATAAGTCAAAATGACGGTTTCTAAATTCAGGGCGTGGACGAGAATCATGGGCCCTGCTGATTTCGGCAAGCGCGCGCTAATCGCGAAATCTGCGCGAATCGATAATGCTAACTGTGGCAGAGTTGCTTGGCAATTCGCCATCGAAACGTGTGCGGCGCCACAAGCTCGTCCGATTGGAGGGCGGACCGGGATAGGTAGGCGCATCGGGAGAGCTTTCAAAGCCGTTTGTATTTACTTCTGACCAGTTTTCGTTGCTTTCTTCGACCCTATCCTCTACAGCATCTGCTAGCTTAGTGTGTCACACCGAGACCACGAGAACGAGATTTATCGTGAACACTGACTTCAAGATGCACCAGCAGGGTTGAGCAGGATTCCGACTCGGCGCAATGGGGGGTTTTAAAAATTTTGGGGAAATTCTGAAAAAAATGGAAATTTTGTGGGGGGGGGTCACAAAGATCTCGAAGGAAAAAAGGGAGGTGGGCTAAAATGAAGTAATAATAGTTGTTTTTCATTACCACAAGTTTTATTTTTTTTATTTTTTTCCAGGTTTTTCACTAAATTTTGCAAATTTTTTTTTCAGCATTTAGCTCAACAGGGGGGGGGGGTCGAAGCTACGAGTGAAGTGATAGGCGAGAGGCTTCCTAGGCTTCCGGTGTCGAAAGAACGGTAGAGAACGAGCTAGGAGTGGCAAATTAACGGCTGCGAACGAGCGTTTTGGTGTTCCAGAACCGCCCCCGGCTCCAGGTCCGCCCCCGCGATGTGAACAAATGAACACTCGAGATCGTGAGATTAGCGATGGTTTCCGATCTAGAGCCCCGTTCTTCCCTTCGTTCTCAACTTCTCTCTTTACTCAGGTCAGCTGGCAGGCATCGGCTGCAAACGACGGAAGTTACAGGCCTCGGACAACTCGTCCACCATTCTTCTCTAGCTCAATTTTTGAGGGACCATAACTCGGTTCCCAGAAGGTGGTGTACGATTTTAGAGACATCGTTGGAATCAGCATGGGACCGTTTTCAAAATAGGCGGAAAAACAGAAAACCGATTTCTGTCGTGATTGCTGCCTTTAAATATAAAGAAAATGCCGCGATGGCGGCAAAATTGAACGAGGTGTGTGTGTGTCGATGTGGAGAACTCACCGATTTTTAATGTTTCCGGGGCTTTTCTCTCCACAATCCTGACAAAAAAAATTACATTTGTCGTCGACTAGTTTTTTCGGGTCTGCCTTTGCAAACCCAACGCCACAATTAGCCGTAAATATCGGAATTTTGCCAAATTTTGGAGAAAAAAGGCCGGAAACGTTGAAAAAACCCGTAAGCCGCCCCTCAACACACAGTATCAAAACACATAATTCCTTTGCTATGGATACTCGTAGAAATAACACGAAAAAAAAAAGGAAAGAATAGTGAAAACAGTAACCTGTAAAGATATACAGTTAGGTCCGTGGCTTGTTTCCTCAAGAAAAAAACATTTAAATCCAAACCGCGGCTGTCGCGGAGGTTCAAATTTCACCGTCGGCTGGCTGGTAATTACCAGCCAGCCGTTGGTGAGAATTAAACCGCAGCGCCGGCCGCGGTTTGAATTTGAATGTTTTTTCTTGAGGAAACAAGCCACGGACCTAACCATACATATCAGCTCTTCGCGCTTATCGATTAGTGGCAAACTTGGGACCGTGCCGGCCATGGCTAGGGTATTTTTCAAAGTATTTAACACAGTGACTGAGTTTAATTTCTCCGGAAGTACTCCTACAGTCGGCCCGAATGGGACTGTCCGTCCATGCGGTCGGCGTGCGTGTCAAGCGGACTTCGCAAATCCGTTTTTGATTCTGCGAGTCGATATTGGACGAGTATTGATTGATGTCCCAGTCTTCTGTCTGCAACCTTGGGAACTTTCTCTAGAAAATGCCTTCGCAACGGTTACTCGACGCGCACGACGACCACGTGGGCGGACAGTCCAATTTGAACAGACTTTACATATGTATTTGTGAGCACTTCAAAAATACTACTTTTGAGAATTATAACTATTTCTTCAAAAAGTTCATGTAATAATTTATTGAACATTAGTAATAATAAAATCGTAGAAAAATTATATGATTTATTTTTTAATAATAGATATGTATTAAAATTCATCTAATTAATTATTTTTATATATTTTATGTAATTTTTTCCAAAATCATATCCAGCATATTATCAGTATTGTTAATGTACAAAATTTTCTAAATGAAAGTCAAATGTGTGACTCACCCTCAGAGGGATTGACTACGCGGAGAAATTCATAAAACAATCATCAGTAAAAAAACAAAGGTGACAGAAATTTCTGAATTTTGTACAACAAAATGTGCCCGATTTCAATGCGGTCTTTTGCAGATCAGAAATTTCAAGTGATTTTCTGGATTTCAGCGTAGTCAAATGAGCGTTTCACATAAAAAATGACCCAGACACGAGTGTTGCCACACGTAGCACGCTCACATGTCAGTTGTTCTAGTCTTTCTTAACTTCCACCTTCACATCGATGACATCATTCTCCTTTCAACGGTTGCCTTTCCACTGCCTCTCTGTGTAGACAGGAATATTCTATTTATTCAGTACAACATTTTGAATATTGGTTTTTTTTTCGATGTTTTTATTTATTAGAAAAGCTAGATGTTCAGGTTTTCGAGTATTCCATGTATCTGAAATGTAGATTTTTCTTTGATATATGAGGCTGTCCACGTAAGAATCGAGATAGATTGGAACACAAATTTTATTTGCCGTTTTTATAGTTTATATCGCTAGAGCACCCCCAAAAAACTCAGGGGCTCACTTCTAGAAATTTCTGAAAACTTTTTTAAAAATTGGTATAAAATTCTGAAAATTGTGCATGTTTTGAACATTCCTTCGCATAGTTCCTTAATGTAAACGAATTCTTTTGATAAAATTTTTTTATAAGAAGTAATCAACTATGGGGAATCGATTGGCGTCATCAGAATTTTCAAAATCGCCACGCACCCTGTGAAAAAATTATTATTTTTCATTTCCTCTGAGCACAAATCTATGCTCAAAAGATGCGCTGTTTTCGTTTTGTCCAATAAAAAATATCAAATCAAAAATCGAAAGACGCAAACAATCTCATTTTTCCGATTGATTGACGCTCGCAGGCGGAAACCGCTTGTGCAAAAGGCCGCTCATGCACTCCATCGCGCGAAAAAAAAAGGGTACGAGGAGGTGACACTTTTTCGCGCGAGGGAATGCGTGTGCGGCCGCTTGCACGAGGGTTTTTTTGCCTGCGAGCGTCAATCGATCAAAAAATTGAGGTCGTTTACCGTGCTTATCTGGGCCAAATTACGGTCCGCAATTGCGTCTCGACACGCTTTGCGGCCGCACGCTCCCGAGTCAGAAGAGCTTCCAGAGCCGCAGCCACCGATCTGCTGCCTCTAGGTGGGTTTTGGAAACTGGAAACTAAGAAAAATTGAAGAAAATTGTATAAAAAAGCCACATCGAGTCGGCTTCGGCGCTGGAAACCCGACTGACTCGAGCGCGTGCGGCCGCAAAGCGTGTCGAGACGCAATTGCGGACCGGAATTCGACCCAGATGAGCACAGTATGTCATTCGATTTTTGATTTGATATTTTTATTGGCCAGAACGAAAACGGCGCATCTTCTGAGCATCGTCTCTATCTGCAGGATCTATGCTCGGAGAAAATAAAAAAAATATTTTTTCACAGGGTACGATTTTGAAAATTCTGATAACGCCAGTCGATTGCCCATAGTCGATTATTTCTTACAAAAAAAATTTTTGTGAAAAAGGTTCGCTTACATTAAGGAACTATGCGAAGAAATGTTCAAAACATGCCCAACTTTGGAATTTATAACAAATTTTGAAAAAGTAAAAAGTTTGCAGAAAATTCTAGATGTGAGCACCTGAGTTTTTTGGGGTGCTCTAGCGATATAAAATATAAAAACGGCAAAAAAAATTTCTTGTGTACCGATCTATCTCGATTATTTCGTGTACGGCCTCATATGTAAATCGTTCGGGAATCAGTTTGGTTTCAGAGCATCTACAGTCCTCTGCAACGGAAAATGGCGGTGGTGCGGTTGCGTACTTTCACTGGGCATACTGTAGCCATGACTGGCTCGGTTTCAAGTTCGCCATTAATCGATGGAAAACAGCTGATAATTATGTATTTTCTGATTAATGCTTTTTTCTCGTGTTATTCCTGCGTCTCTATAGAAAAGACTCCAGGCGAATCAATATCTATTGTGTGAGGGGAAACGTACAGTTTCTTGGCGTTTCCATTGTTTTTTTCCCCTAAAGTCAAGAAAAGGGTAGACATTTGCCGTCGATTATAGAATAACGTCCGCAGAGGCCACATAGTCGACGGCAAATGTTAAAATTTTCGCTCAATTCTAGAGGAGAAAACACCAGAAACGTTCAGGATACTATAAGTTTTTCCCCGCAGGTTCAAAATTTACATTACATACCTAGAGTCTTTCGATAGACTCAGGAGTAAACCGAGAAAATGGAAGAAACGGAAAAAACATGACCCAGAACAAGGTTATCAGCTGTTTCATATCGGTCAATGGCAAACTTGGAAACGAGCCAGCCTTGGCTACTGTATGCTTAGTGAAAATACGCAATCGCACCACCGCCTTTGTCGGTTGCCGTAAACGGTAGATCATTTTTGGTTTTCTATAACTTCGTTTTTCGATAACGCATTTTATTTCTGACTTTGATGTCTTCCATTTAATAGTATACAATTCGTTCATGTGTTTGAATGACCTAGTTTTTCTAACATCCGATTAATTTTAGAATTTTAATTATTCGATTTCTTGATAATTTCATTTGTTTTGGAACTCAATTTTTTCGGTGTCTTCACGGTTGGATTCATCAAGGAAGCCGAACTTATCGATTTTGGGACTAGCTAGTCCATTAAAGTATATCAAACGAATAATAATTTTCGAATATTCGAACAAACAAATTATTCGAAAAATTGACTTCTCCGATAGTTCGAATGAACGAATCATTCGAAAAATCGACTTCCCCGAATATTCGAATAAACGAATTATTCGAATATTCGATTATTTGTTTATTCGGTCGACTATTTGTTGACATACTCTACGGTTCATCCCAGATAACGGCTTCTAATTATTCATTAAAGGGCAAAAATCGCCAAGTCGCATACTTTTATTAATCGAAAAAAAAATTTAATAGTTTTCGGAATTTTCAGAAGAAATGGAATAAGGAATTCTAAAAATGACCGAATGAGTTTCAAATTATTTATTCGTACCGAATATTGGTCCACAGTTTCGAATTTTTATTTGTTCAGCTGAATATTTCAGAGACCGTACTTGAAATCATTAATTTGTTTCAATTCTCTAGAAAATTTATAGAATGTAATTTTTGAAAAGAATCAGGTACTTAAGTTTTTAAAAAACTCAATCAGGAAATCCCAATCGAATAATGGCTTCAAAACAGGTTATTCCGATCAATCGATCATTCGAAAATTTTCAACGAATGATCATCATAGAAAAAAAGGAAAAGTGTGAATGTTAAGGGGAAATTTTTTAATCTATCCAAATTACCGCTCCAACTGCTGACGATTTTTTATTGATTTTTTAAAATTGTTTTTTTCGTCTTCTTTACCCATAGAATATTTCTTAAATTTTCATTTTTTCTCAAATTTTTCGACTAATTTTTAGGAAGTTGTTTATTGGAGCGTTCTACTGAACGTAATAAATGAATGATAATAGAATTGTTCATTATTGATGATTTTTCCCGAAAATTGCTGAGTTTTTATTTGAATTTTTTTCCGTTTTTTGACCGTTCTCTCTGTTAACCATTTTTTCCACTTTCCTTTTCGTTTTTTTCTTTTCCCATCTTTTTTTCCTATTTCTCCAAATAGTTATCGGCGGGTACATACATATATCATTTTCCAATTTGTTGAACAAAAAAATAATCAACTAATTTCTGCTCACGTGTGGAAAGTTTGTCAAAAATTGTATTCAGTTATGATGAGTTGTCTTGTTTGCAGTGTTACACATTTTTAATTAGAATTTCATTGTGTGCTTCCTGTGGATACAGGGCCATTTTCACTCTCAATGAAGTTTCAACGACAATTTTCAATTTCTAGTGTAAGGCATAATTATTGCTGTGTTTTATTCCAACAAAAATCCATTATCATCTACAATCATACCTATTTGAAAACTAATTGAGAGTCTTCAGAAGATTATTCAAAATTTGATGTGAAGTATCAATAAATTCATAAGAACAAACTGTAAGAAAAAGTTCTTATTGAAAATTGATATTGTCACCTTGTAGGCGAAGAGTTGTACCACTCTAGTTTTTGAATTTAGTACGATGTCAGCCAAAACAAATCATGAACTTATTCAAAGAGCTGGTTCTGCGATTCTTGCTCTGAGAGTCTCCCTTTGTCATTTTTGTGGTTTGGCGGTCGGCTATTTCTGTGTTAATGTGATTAGTGATGTAGACTATATATTTCAAAATGTTCGTTGACATACTGCTGTGAAGAGTTTCTGTGTTCAGAAGGGTTATGTCGAATGATGACGTTGGCGACACGTCCCGTAACAAGATGGGGTTCATTTCCTGTACCAGTTACGTAGTAGGTGAGTAGCCCTCACCTTTGAATAGGGAATCGGAGGTGAGTGGGTGTGATAAATAACCGAATAATCGATTAATTTAGGAAATATTATTGGATCTGGCATATTTATAACGCCAACATCGATACTCAACTATACACAATCGATAGGACTTTCACTTATTGTGTGGATTGGATGCGGGCTGATTTCTGTTTTAGGTATATGACGGATCATTTGTAACTTGAAAGTGTGAAAATGCGCGGTCAATACCATTAATTAGTGTAGACATGCAGGTTGAATCTTCCCGTGGACTGCTTGGGCGAGGCCGAGTGCGGTGTGTATCTTTGCTAGATATGAGCGATGCCATCGCGGCCAAGTGGTCTAGTGGTATGATTCTCGCTTTGGGTGCGAGAGGTCCCGGTTTCGATCACCGGCTTGGCCCAAATTTTTGCTTCTCTTCCTTTCACGTTATATTGATGAGCTAATAACTGTTTTTTGTCTGAGAGGTGTGAAAATGCGCTGTCAATACCATTAATTAGTGTAGATATGCAAGTTGAATCTTCCCGTGGACTGCTTGGGGCGAGGCCGAGTGCGGTGTGTATCTTTGCTAGACATGAGCGATGCAATCGCGGCCAAGTGGTCTAGTGGTATGATTCTCGCTTTGGGTGCGAGAGGTCCCGGTTTCGATCACCGGCTTGGCCCAAATTTTTGCTTGTCTTCCTTTCACCTTATATTGATGAGCTAACAACTGTTTTTGTCTGAGAGGTGTGAAAATGCGCGGTCAATACCATTAATTAGTGTAGATATGCTGGTTGAACCTTCCCTTGGATTGCTTGGGGCGAGGCCGAGTGCGGTGTGTATCTTTGCTAGACATGAGCGATGGCATCGCGGCCAAGTGGTCTAGTGGTATGATTCTCGCTTTGGGTGCGAGAGGTCCCGGTTTCGATCACCGGCTTGGCCCAAATTTTTGCTTGTCTTCCTTTCACCCTATATTGATGAGCTAACAACTGTTTTTTGTCTGAGAGGTGTGAAAATGCGCGGTCAATACCATTAATTAGTGTAGATATGCTGGTTGAACCTTCCCTTGGATTGCTTGGGGCGAGGCCGAGTGCGGTGTGTATCTTTGCTAGACATGAGCGATGGCATCGCGGCCAAGTGGTCTGGTGGTATGATTCTCGCTTTGGGTGCGAGAGGTCCCGGTTTCGATCACCGGCTTGGCCCAAATTTTTGCTTGTCTTCCTTTCACCTTATATTGATGAGCTAACAACTGTTTTTTGTCTGAGAGGTGTGAAAATGCGCGGTCAATACCATTAATTAGTGTAGATATGCTGGTTGAACCTTCCCTTGGATTGCTTGGGGCGAGGCCGAGTGCGGTGTGTATCTTTGCTAGACATGAGCGATGGCATCGCGGCCAAGTGGTCTAGTGGTATGATTCTCGCTTTGGGTGCGAGAGGTCCCGGTTTCGATCACCGGCTTGGCCCAAATTTTTGCTTGTCTTCCTTTCACCTTATATTGATGAGCTAACAACTGTTTTTTGTCTGAGAGGTGTGAAAATGCGCGGTCAATACCATTAATTAGTGTAGATATGCAGGTTGAATCTTCCCGTGGACTGCTTGGGGCGAGGCCGAGTGCGGTGTGTATCTTTGCTAGACATGAGCGATGGCATCGCGGCCAAGTGGTCTAGTGGTATGATTCTCGCTTTGGGTGCGAGAGGTCCCGGTCTCGATCACCGGCTTGGCCCAAATTTTTGCTTGTCTTCCTTTCACCTTATATTGATGAGCTAACAACTGTTTTTTGTCTGAGAGGTGTGAAAATGCGCGGTCAATACCATTAATTAGTGTAGATATGCAGGTTGAATCTTCCCGTGGACTGCTTGGGGCGAGGCCGAGTGCGGTGTGTATCTTTGCTAGACATGAGAGATGGCATCGCGGCCAAGTGGTCTAGTGGTATGATTCTCGCTTTGGGTGCGAGAGGTCCCGGTTTCGATCACCGGCTTGGCCCAAATTTTTGCTTGTCTTCCTTTCACCCTATATTGATGAGCTAACAACTGTTTTTTGTCTGAGAGGTGTGAAAATGCGCGGTCAATACCATTAATTAGTGTAGATATGCAGGTTGAATCTTCCCGTGGACTGCTTGGGGCGAGGCCGAGTGCGGTGTGTATCTTTGCTAGACATGAGCGATGCCATCGCGGCCAAGTGGTCTAGTGGTATGATTCTCGCTTTGGGTGCGAGAGGTCCCGGTTTCGATCACCGGCTTGGCCCAAATTTTTGCTTGTCTTCCTTTCACCTTATATTGATGAGCTAACAACTGTTTTTTGTCTGAGAGGTGTGAAAATGCGCGGTCAATACCATTAATTAGTGTAGATATGCAGGTTGAATCTTCCCGTGGACTGCTTGGGGCGAGGCCGAGTGCGGTGTGTATCTTTGCTAGACATGAGCGATGGCATCGCGGCCAAGTGGTCTAGTGGTATGATTCTCGCTTTGGGTGCGAGAGGTCCCGGTTTCGATCACCGGCTTGGCCCAAATTTTTGCTTGTCTTCCTTTCACCCTATATTGATGAGCTAACAACTGTTTTTTGTCTGAGAGGTGTGAAAATGCGCGGTCAATACCATTAATTAGTGTAGATATGCAAGTTGAATCTTCCCGTGGACTGCTTGGGGCGAGGCCGAGTGCGGTGTGTATCTTTGCTAGACATGAGCGATGCCATCGCGGCCAAGTGGTCTAGTGGTATGATTCTCGCTTTGGGTGCGAGAGGTCCCGGTTTCGATCACCGGCTTGGCCCAAATTTTTGCTTGTCTTCCTTTCACCCTATATTGATGAGCTAACAACTGTTTTTTGTCTGAGAGGTGTGAAAATGCGCTGTCAATACCATTAATTAGTGTAGATATGCAAGTTGAATCTTCCCGTGGACTGCTTGGGGCGAGGCCGAGTGCGGTGTGTATCTTTGCTAGACATGAGCGATGCCATCGCGGCCAAGTGGTCTAGTGGTATGATTCTCGCTTTGGGTGCGAGAGGTCCCGGTTTCGATCACCGGCTTGGCCCAAATTTTTGCTTGTCTTCCTTTCACCCTATATTGATGAGCTAACAACTGTTTTTTTGTCTGAGAGGTGTGAAAATGCGCTGTCAATACCATTAATTAGTGTAGATATGCAGGTTGAATCTTCCCGTGGACTGCTTGGGGCGAGGCCGAGTGCGGTGTGTATCTTTGCTAGACATGAGCGATGCCATCGCGGCCAAGTGGTCTAGTGGTATGATTCTCGCTTTGGGTGCGAGAGGTCCCGGTTTCGATCACCGGCTTGGCCCAAATTTTTGCTTGTCTTCCTTTCACCTTATATTGATGAGCTAACAACTGTTTTTTGTCTGAGAGGTGTGAAAATGCGCGGTCAATACCATTAATTAGTGTAGATATGCAGGTTGAATCTTCCCGTGGACTGCTTGGGGCGAGGCCGAGTGCGGTGTGTATCTTTGCTAGACATGAGCGATGCCATCGCGGCCAAGTGGTCTAGTGGTATGATTCTCGCTTTGGGTGCGAGAGGTCCCGGTTTCGATCACCGGCTTGGCCCAAATTTTTGCTTGTCTTCCTTTCACCTTATATTGATGAGCTAACAACTGTTTTTTGTCTGAGAGGTGTGAAAATGCGCGGTCAATACCATTAATTAGTGTAGATATGCAGGTTGAACCTTCCCGTGGATTGCTTGGGGCGAGGCCGAGTGCGGTGTGTATCTTTGCTAGACATGAGCGATGCCATCGCGGCCAAGTGGTCTAGTGGTATGATTCTCGCTTTGGGTGCGAGAGGTCCCGGTTTCGATCACCGGCTTGGCCCAAATTTTTGCTTGTCTTCCTTTCACCTTATATTGATGAGCTAACAAATGTTTTTTGTCTGAGAGGTGTGAAAATGCGCGGTCAATACCATTAATTAGTGTAGATATGCAGGTTGAATCTTCCCGTGGACTGCTTGGGGCGAGGCCGAGTGCGGTGTGTATCTTTGCTAGACATGAGCGATGCCATCGCGGCCAAGTGGTCTAGTGGTATGATTCTCGCTTTGGGTGCGAGAGGTCCCGGTTTCGATCACCGGCTTGGCCCAAATTTTTGCTTGTCTTCCTTTCACCTTATATTGATGAGCTAACAACTGTTTTTTGTCTGAGAGGTGTGAAAATGCGCGGTCAATACCATTAATTAGTGTAGATATGCAGGTTGAATCTTCCCGTGGATTGCTTGGGGCGAGGCCGAGTGCGGTGTGTATCTTTGCTAGACATGAGCGATGCCATCGCGGCCAAGTGGTCTAGTGGTATGATTCTCGCTTTGGGTGCGAGAGGTCCCGGTTTCGATCACCGGCTTGGCCCAAATTTTTGCTTGTCTTCCTTTCACCCTATATTGATGAGCTAACAACTGTTTTTTGTCTGAGAGGTGTGAAAATGCGCGGTCAATACCATTAATTAGTGTAGATATGCAGGTTGAACCTTCCCGTGGATTGCTTGGGGCGAGGCCGAGTGCGGTGTGTATCTTTGCTAGACATGAGCGATGCCATCGCGGCCAAGTGGTCTAGTGGTATGATTCTCGCTTTGGGTGCGAGAGGTCCCGGTTTCGATCACCGGCTTGGCCCAAATTTTTGCTTGTCTTCCTTTCACCTTATATTGATGAGCTAACAAATGTTTTTTGTCTGAGAGGTGTGAAAATGCGCGGTCAATACCATTAATTAGTGTAGATATGCAGGTTGAATCTTCCCGTGGACTGCTTGGGGCGAGGCCGAGTTCGGTGTGTATCTTTGCTAGACATGAGCGATGCCATCGTTCGCGGCCAAGTGGTCTAGTGGTATGATTCTCGCTTTGGGTGCGAGAGGTCCCGGTTTCGATCACCGGCTTGGCCCAAATTTTTGCTTGTCTTCCTTTCACCTTATATTGATGAGCTAACAACTGTTTTTTGTCTGAGAGGTGTGAAAATGCGCGGTCAATACCATTAATTAGTGTAGATATGCAGGTTGAATCTTCCCGTGGACTGCTTGGGGCGAGGCCGAGTTCGGTGTGGATCTTTGCTGAACATGAGCGATGCCATCGATCGCGGCCAAGTGGTCTAGTGGTATGATTCTCGCTTTGGGTGCGAGAGGTCCCGGTTTCGATCACCGGCTTGGCCCAAATTTTTGCTTGTCTTCCTTTCACCTTATATTGATGAGCTAACAACTGTTTTTGTCTGAGAGGTGTGAAAATGCGCGGTTAATACCATTAATTAGTGTGGATATGCAGGTTGAACCTTCCCGTGGATTGCTTGGGGCGAGGCCGAGTGCGGTGTGTATCTTTGCTAGACATGAGCGATGCCATCGCGGCCAAGTGGTCTAGTGGTATGATTCTCGCTTTGGGTGCGAGAGGTCCCGGTTTCGATCACCGGCTTGGCCCAAATTTTTGCTTGTCTTCCTTTCACCTTATATTGATGAGCTAACAACTGTTTTTTGTCTGAGAGGTGTGAAAATGCGCGGTCAATACCATTAATTAGTGTAGATATGCAGGTTGAACCTTCCCGTGGATTGCTTGGGGCGAGGCCGAGTGCGGTGTGTATCTCTGCTAGACATGAGCGATGCCATCGCGGCCAAGTGGTCTAGTGGTATGATTCTCGCTTTGGGTGCGAGAGGTCCCGGTTTCGATCACCGGCTTGGCCCAAATTTTTGCTTGTCTTCCTTTCACCTTATATTGATGAGCTAACAACTGTTTTTTGTCTGAGAGGTGTGAAAATGCGCGGTCAATACCATTAATTAGTGTAGATATGCAGGTTGAACCTTCCCGTGGATTGCTTGGGGCGAGGCCGAGTGCGGTGTGTATCTTTGCTAGACATGAGCGATGCCATCGCGGCCAAGTGGTCTAGTGGTATGATTCTCGCTTTGGGTGCGAGAGGTCCCGGTTTCGATCACCGGCTTGGCCCAAATTTTTGCTTGTCTTCCTTTCACCTCATATTGATGGGCTAACAACTGTTTTGTCTGGAGAGGTGTGAAAATGCGCGGTCAATACCATTAATTAGTGTAGATATGCAGGTTGAATCTTCCCGTGGATTGCTTGGGGCGAGGCCGAGTGCGGTGTGTATCTTTGCTAGACATGAGCGATGCCATCGCGGCCAAGTGGTCTAGTGGTATGATTCTCGCTTTGGGTGCGAGGGGTCCCGGTTTCGATCACCGGCTTGGCCCAAATTTTTGCTTGTCTTCCTTTCACCTTATATTGATGAGCTAACAACTGTTTTTTGTCTGAGAGGTGTGAAAATGCGCGGTCAATACCATTAATTAGTGTAGATATGCAGGTTGAATCTTCCCGTGGACTGCTTGGGGCGAGGCCGAGTTCGGTGTGTATCTTTGCTAGACATGAGCGATGCCATCGATCGCGGCCAAGTGGTCTAGTGGTATGATTCTCGCTTTGGGTGCGAGAGGTCCCGGTTTCGATCACCGGCTTGGCCCAAATTTTTGCTTGTCTTCCTTTCACCTTATATTGATGAGCTAACAACTGTTTTTTGTCTGAGAGGTGTGAAAATGCGCGGTCAATACCATTAATTAGTGTAGATATGCAGGTTGAATCTTCCCGTGGACTGCTTGGGGCGAGGCCGAGTGCGGTGTGTATCTTTGCTAGACATGAGCGATGCCATCGCGGCCAAGTGGTCTAGTGGTATGATTCTCGCTTTGGGTGCGAGAGGTCCCGGTTTCGATCACCGGCTTGGCCCAAATTTTTGCTTGTCTTCCTTTCACCTTATATTGATGAGCTAACAACTGTTTTTTGTCTGAGAGGTGTGAAAATGCGCGGTCAATACCATCAATTAGTGTAGATATGCAGGTTGAACCTTCCCGTGGATTGCTTGGGGCGAGGCCGAGTGCGGTGTGTATCTATGCTAGACATGAGCGATGCCATCGCGGCCAAGTGGTCTAGTGGTATGATTCTCGCTTTGGGTGCGAGAGGTCCCGGTTTCGATCACCGGCTTGGCCCAAATTTTTGCTTGTCTTCCTTTCACCTTATATTGATGAGCTAACAACTGTTTTTTGTCTGAGAGGTGTGAAAATGCGCGGTCAATACCATTAATTAGTGTAGATATGCAGGTTGAACCTTCCCGTGGATTGCTTGGGGCGAGGCCGAGTGCGGTGTGTATCTTTGCTAGACATGAGCGATGCCATCGCGGCCAAGTGGTCTAGTGGTATGATTCTCGCTTTGGGTGCGAGAGGTCCCGGTTTCGATCACCGGCTTGGCCCAAATTTTTGCTTGTCTTCCTTTCACCTTATATTGATGAGCTAACAACTGTTTTTTGTCTGAGAGGTGTGAAAATGCGCGGTCAATACCATTAATTAGTGTAGATATGCAGGTTGAATCTTCCCGTGGACTGCTTGGGGCGAGGCCGAGTTCGGTGTGTATCTTTGCTAGACATGAGCGATGCCATCGATCGCGGCCAAGTGGTCTAGTGGTATGATTCTCGCTTTGGGTGCGAGAGGTCCCGGTTTCGATCACCGGCTTGGCCCAAATTTTTGCTTGTCTTCCTTTCACCTTATATTGATGAGCTAACAACTGTTTTTTGTCTGAGAGGTGTGAAAATGCGCGGTCAATACCATTAATTAGTGTAGATATGCAGGTTGAACCTTCCCGTGGATTGCTTGGGGCGAGGCCGAGTGCGGTGTGTATCTTTGCTAGACATGAGCGATGCCATCGCGGCCAAGTGGTCTAGTGGTATGATTCTCGCTTTGGGTGCGAGAGGTCCCGGTTTCGATCACCGGCTTGGCCCAAACTTTTGCTTGTCTTCCTTTTCACCTTATATTGATGAGCTAACAACTGTTATTTGTCTGAGAGGTGTGAAAATGCGCCGTCAATACCATTAATTAGTGTAAATATGCAGGTTGACCCTTCCCTTGCAGTGCTTGGGGCGAGGCCGAGTGCGGGGTGTATCCTTGCAAGACATGAGCGATGCCATCGCGGCCAAGTGGTCTAGTGGTATGATTCTCGCTTTGGGTGCGAGAGGTCCCGGTTTCGATCACCGGCTTGGCCCAAATTTTTGCTTGTCTTCCTTTCACCTTATATTGATGAGCTAACAACTGTTTTTTGTCTGAGAGGTGTGAAAATGCGCGGTCAATACCATTAATTAGTGTAGATATGCAGGTTGAATCTTCCCGTGGACTGCTTGGGGCGAGGCCGAGTGCGGTGTGTATCTTTGCTAGACATGAGCGATGCCATCGCGGCCAAGTGGTCTAGTGGTATGATTCTCGCTTCGGGTGCGAGAGGTCCCGGTTTCGATCACCGGCTCAGCCCACAATTTTTGCTTCTGTCTTCCTTTCACCTTATATTGATGAGCTAACAACTGTTTTTTGTCTGAGAGGTGTGAAAATGCGCTGTCAATACCATTAATCAGTGTAGATATGCAGGTTGAATCTTCCCGTGGATTGCTTGGGGCGAGGCTGAGTGCGGTGTGTATCTTTGCTAGACATGAGCGATGCCATCGATCGCGGCCAAGTGGTCTAGTGGTATGATTCTCGCTTTGGGTGCGAGAGGTCCCGGTTTCGATCACCGGCTTGGCCCAAATTTTTGCTTGTCTTCCTTTCACCTTATATTGATGAGCTAACAACTGTTTTTTGTCTGAGAGGTGTGAAAATGCGCGGTCAATACCATTAATTAGTGTAGATATGCAGGGTGAATCTTCTCGTGGACTGCTTGGGGCGAGGCCGAGTGCGGTGTGTATCTTTGCTTGACATGAGCGGAGCCATCGATCGCGGGCCAAGTGGTCTAGTGGTATGATTCTCGCTTTGGGTGCGAGAGGTCCCGGTTTCGATCACCGGCTTGGCCCAAATTTTTGCTTGTCTTCCTTTCACCCTATATTGATGAGCTAACAACTGTTTTTTGTCTGAGAGGTGTGAAAATGCGCGGTCAATACCATTAATTAGTGTAGATATGCAGGTTGAATCTTCCCGTGGATTGCTTGGGGCGAGGCCGAGTGCGGTGTGTATCTTTGCTAGACATGAGCGATGCCATCGCGGCCAAGTGGTCTAGTGGTATGATTCTCGCTTTGGGTGCGAGAGGTCCCGGTTTCGATCACCGGCTTGGCCCAAATTTTTGCTTGTCTTCCTTTCACCCTATATTGATGAGCTAACAACTGTTTTTTGTCTGAGAGGTGTGAAAATGCGCGGTCAATACCATTAATTAGTGTAGATATGCAGGTTGAACCTTCCCGTGGATTGCTTGGGGCGAGGCCGAGTGCGGTGTGTATCTTTGCTAGACATGAGCGATGCCATCGCGGCCAAGTGGTCTAGTGGTATGATTCTCGCTTTGGGTGCGAGAGGTCCCGGTTTCGATCACCGGCTTGGCCCAAATTTTTGCTTGTCTTCCTTTCACCTTATATTGATGAGCTAACAACTGTTTTTTGTCTGAGAGGTGTGAAAATGCGCGGTCAATACCATTAATTAGTGTAGATATGCAGGTTGAATCTTCCCGTGGACTGCTTGGGGCGAGGCCGAGTGCGGTGTGTATCTTTGCTAGACATGAGCGATGCCATCGCGGCCAAGTGGTCTAGTGGTATGATTCTCGCTTTGGGTGCGAGAGGTCCCGGTTTCGATCACCGGCTTGGCCCAAATTTTTGCTTGTCTTCCTTCCACCTTATATTGATGAGCTAACAACTGTTATTTGTCTGAGAGGTGTGAAAATGCGCGGTCAATACCATTAATTAGTGTAAATATGCAGGTTGAATCTTCCCGTGGATTGCTTGGGGCGAGGCCGAGTGCGGTGTGTATCTTTGCTAGACATGAGCGATGCCATCGCGGCCAAGTGGTCTAGTGGTATGATTCTCGCTTTGGGTGCGAGAGGTCCCGGTTTCGATCACCGGCTTGGCCCAAACTTTTGCTTGTCTTCCTTTTACCTTATATTGATGAGCTAACAACTGTTTTTTGTCTGAGAGGTGTGAAAATGCGCGGTCAATACCATTAATTAGTGTAGATATGCAGGTTGAATCTTCCCGTGGACTGCTTGGGGCGAGGCCGAGTGCGGTGTGTATCTTTGCTAGACATGAGCGATGCCATCGCGGCCAAGTGGTCTAGTGGTATGATTCTCGCTTTGGGTGCGAGAGGTCCCGGTTTCGATCACCGGCTTGGCCCAAATTTTTGCTTGTCTTCCTTTCACCTTATATTGATGAGCTAACAACTGTTTTTTGTCTGAGAGGTGTGAAAATGCGCGGTCAATACCATTAATTAGTGTAGATATGCAGGTTGAATCTTCCCGTGGACTGCTTGGGGCGAGGCCGAGTGCGGTGTGTATCTTTGCTAGACATGAGCGATGCCATCGCGGCCAAGTGGTCTAGTGGTATGATTCTCGCTTTGGGTGCGAGAGGTCCCGGTTTCGATCACCGGCTTGGCCCAAATTTTTGCTTGTCTTCCTTTCACCTTATAGTGATGAGCTAACAACTGTTTTTGTCTGAGAGGTGCGAAAGTGGGCGGTCAATACCATTAATTAGTGTAGATATGCAGGTTGAACCTTCCCGTGGATTGCTTGGGGCGAGGCCGAGTGCGGTGTGTATCTTTGCTAGACATGAGCGATGCCATCGCGGCCAAGTGGTCTAGTGGTATGATTCTCGCTTTGGGTGCGAGAGGTCCCGGTTTCGATCACCGGCTTGGCCCAAATTTTTGCTTGTCTTCCTTTCACCTTATATTGATGAGCTAACAACTGTTTTTTGTCTGAGAGGTGTGAAAATGCGCGGTCAATACCATTAATTAGTGTAGATATGCAGGTTGAACCTTCCCGTGGATTGCTTGGGGCGAGGCCGAGTGCGGTGTGTATCTTTGCTAGACATGAGCGATGCCATCGCGGCCAAGTGGTCTAGTGGTATGATTCTCGCTTTGGGTGCGAGAGGTCCCGGTTTCGATCACCGGCTTGGCCCAAATTTTTGCTTGTCTTCCTTTCACCTTATATTGATGAGCTAACAACTGTTTTTTGTCTGGAGAGGTGTGAAAATGCGCGGTCAATACCATTAATTAGTGTAGATATGCAGGTTGAACCTTCCCGTGGATTGCTTGGGGCGAGGCCGAGTGCGGTGTGTATCTTTGCTAGACATGAGCGATGCCATCGCGGCCAAGTGGTCTAGTGGTATGATTCTCGCTTTGGGTGCGAGAGGTCCCGGTTTCGATCACCGGCTTGGCCCAAATTTTTGCTTGTCTTCCTTTCACCTTATATTGATGAGCTAACAACTGTTTTTTGTCTGAGAGGTGCGAAAATGCGCGGTCAATACCATTAATTAGTGTAGATATGCAGGTTGAACCTTCCCGTGGACTGCTTGGGGCGAGGCCGAGTGCGGTGTGTATCTTTGCTAGACATGAGCGATGCCATCGCGGCCAAGTGGTCTAGTGGTATGATTCTCGCTTTGGGTGCGAGAGGTCCCGGTTTCGATCACCGGCTTGGCCCAAATTTTTGCTTGTCTTCCTTTCACCTTATATTGATGAGCTAACAACTGTTTTTGTCTGAGAGGTGTGAAAATGCGCGGCCAATACCATTAATTAGTGTAGATATGCAGGTTGAACCTTCCCGTGGATTGCTTGGGGCGAGGCCGAGTGCGGTTTGTATCTTTGCTAGACATGGGCGTTGCCATCGCGGCCAAGTGGTCTAGTGGTCTGATTCTCGCTTTGGGGGCGAGAGGTCCCGGTTTCGATCACCGGCTTGGCCCAAATTTTTGCTTGTCTTCCTTTCACCTTATATTGATGAGCTAACAACTGTTTTTGTCTGAGAGGTGCGAAAAATGCGCGGTCAATACCATTAATTAGTGTAGATATGCAGGTTGAACCTTCCCGTGGATTGCTTGGGGCGAGGCCGAGTGCGGTGTGTATCTTTGCTGAACATGAGCGATGCCATCGCGGCCAAGTGGTCTAGTGGTATGATTCTCGCTTTGGGTGCGAGAGGTCCCGGTTTCGATCACCGGCTTGGCCCAAATTTTTGCTTGTCTTCCTTTCACCTTATATTGATGAGCTAACAACTGTTTTTGTCTGAGAGGTGTGAAAATGCGCGGTCAATACCATCAATTAGTGTAGATATGCAGGTTGAACCTTCCCGTGGATTGCTTGGGGCGAGGCCGAGTGCGGTGTGTATCTATGCTAGACATGAGCGATGCCATCGCGGCCAAGTGGTCTAGTGGTATGATTCTCGCTTTGGGTGCGAGAGGTCCCGGTTTCGATCACCGGCTTGGCCCAAATTTTTGCTTGTCTTCCTTTCACCTTATATTGATGAGCTAACAACTGTTTTTTGTCTGAGAGGTGCGAAAATGCGCGGTCAATACCATTAATTAGTGTAGATATGCAGGTTGAACCTTCCCGTGGATTGCTTGGGGCGAGGCCGAGTGCGGTGTGTATCTTTGCTAGACATGAGCGATGCCATCGCGGCCAAGTGGTCTAGTGGTATGATTCTCGCTTTGGGTGCGAGAGGTCCCGGTTTCGATCACCGGCTTGGCCCAAATTTTTGCTTGTCTTCCTTTCACCTTATATTGATGAGCTAACAACTGTTTTTTGTCTGAGAGGTGCGAAAATGCGCGGTCAATACCATTAATTAGTGTAGATATGCAGGTTGAACCTTCCCGTGGACTGCTTGGGGCGAGGCCGAGTGCGGTGTGTATCTTTGCTAGACATGAGCGATGCCATCGCGGCCAAGTGGTCTAGTGGTATGATTCTCGCTTTGGGTGCGAGAGGTCCCGGTTTCGATCACCGGCTTGGCCCAAATTTTTGCTTGTCTTCCTTTCACCTTATATTGATGAGCTAACAACTGTTTTTTGTCTGAGAGGTGTGAAAATGCGCGGCCAATACCATTAATTAGTGTAGATATGCAGGTTGAACCTTCCCGTGGATTGCTTGGGGCGAGGCCGAGTGCGGTGTGTATCTTTGCTAGACATGAGCGATGCCATCGCGGCCAAGTGGTCTAGTGGTATGATTCTCGCTTTGGGTGCGAGAGGTCCCGGTTTCGATCACCGGCTTGGCCCAAATTTTTGCTTGTCTTCCTTTCACCTTATATTGATGAGCTAACAACTGTTTTTGTCTGAGAGGTGCGAAAATGCGCGGTCAATACCATTAATTAGTGTAGATATGCAGGTTAGGAACCTTCCCGTGGATTGCTTGGGGCGAGGCCGAGTTCGGTGTGTATCTTTGCTAGACATGAGCGATGCCATCGCGGCCAAGTGGTCTAGTGGTATGATTCTCGCTTTGGGTGCGAGAGGTCCCGGTTTCGATCACCGGCTTGGCCCAAATTTTTGCTTGTCTTCCTTTCACCTTATATTGATGAGCTAACAACTGTTTTTTGTCTGAGAGGTGCGAAAATGCGCGGTCAATACCATTAATTAGTGTAGATATGCAGGTTGAACCTTCCCGTGGATTGCTTGGGGCGAGGCCGAGTGCGGTGTGTATCTATGCTAGACATGAGCGATGCCATCGCGGCCAAGTGGTCTAGTGGTATGATTCTCGCTTTGGGTGCGAGAGGTCCCGGTTTCGATCACCGGCTTGGCCCAAATTTTTGCTTGTCTTCCTTTCACCTTATATTGATGAGCTAACAACTGTTTTTTGTCTGAGAGGTGTGAAAATGCGCGGTCAATACCATTAATTAGTGTAGATATGCAGGTTGAACCTTCCCGTGGATTGCTTGGGGCGAGGCCGAGTGCGGTGTGTATCTATGCTAGACATGAGCGATGCCTTCGCGGCCAAGTGGTCTAGTGGTATGATTCTCGCTTTGGGTGCGAGAGGTCCCGGTTTCGATCACCGGCTTGGCCCAAATTTTTTGCTTGTCTTCCTTCCACCTTATATTGATGAGCTAACAACTGTTTTTTGTCTGAGAGGTGCGAAAATGCGCGGTCAATACCATTAATTAGTGTAGATATGCAGGTTGAACCTTCCCGTGGATTGCTTGGGGCGAGGCCGAGTGCGGTGTGTATCTTTGCTAGACATGAGCGATGCCATCGCGGCCAAGTGGTCTAGTGGTATGATTCTCGCTTTGGGTGCGAGAGGTCCCGGTTTCGATCACCGGCTTGGCCCAAATTTTTGCTTGTCTTCCTTTCACCTTATATTGATGAGCTAACAACTGTTTTTTGTCTGAGAGGTGTGAAAATGCGCGGTCAATACCATTAATTAGTGTAGATATGCAGGTTGAACCTTCCCGTGGATTGCTTGGGGCGAGGCCGAGTGCGGTGTGTATCTTTGCTAGACATGAGCGATGCGATCGCGGCCAAGTGGTCTAGTGGTATGATTCTCGCTTTGGGTGCGAGAGGTCCCGGTTTCGATCACCGGCTTGGCCCAAATTTTTGCTTGTCTTCCTTTCACCTTATATTGATGAGCTAACAACTGTTTTTTGTCTGAGAGGTGTGAAAATGCGCGGTCAATACCATTAATTAGTGTAGATATGCAGGTTGAACCTTCCCGTGGATTGCTTGGGGCGAGGCCGAGTGCGGTGTGTATCTTTGCTAGACATGAGCGATGCCATCGCGGCCAAGTGGTCTAGTGGTATGATTCTCGCTTTGGGTGCGAGAGGTCCCGGTTTCGATCACCGGCTTGGCCCAAATTTTTGCTTGTCTTCCTTTCACCTTATATTGATGAGCTAACAACTGTTTTTTGTCTGAGAGGTGTGAAAATGCGCGGTCAATACCATTAATTAGTGTAGATATGCAGGTTGAACCTTCCCGTGGATTGCTTGGGGCGAGGCCGAGTGCGGTGTGTATCTTTGCTAGACATGAGCGATGCCATCGCGGCCAAGTGGTCTAGTGGTATGATTCTCGCTTTGGGTGCGAGAGGTCCCGGTTTCGATCACCGGCTTGGCCCAAATTTTTGCTTGTCTTCCTTTCACCTTATATTGATGAGCTAACAACTGTTTTTTGTCTGAGAGGTGCGAAAATGCGCGGTCAATACCATTAATTAGTGTAGATATGCAGGTTGAACCTTCCCGTGGATTGCTTGGGGCGAGGCCGAGTGCGGTGTGTATCTTTGCTAGACATGAGCGATGCGATCGCGGCCAAGTGGTCTAGTGGTATGATTCTCGCTTTGGGTGCGAGAGGTCCCGGTTTCGATCACCGGCTTGGCCCAAATTTTTGCTTGTCTTCCTTTCACCTTATATTGATGAGCTAACAACTGTTTTTTGTCTGAGAGGTGCGAAAATGCGCGGTCAATACCATCAATTAGTGTAGATATGCAGGTTGAACCTTCCCGTGGATTGCTTGGGGCGAGGCCGAGTGCGGTGTGTATCTTTGCTAGACATGAGCGATGCCATCGCGGCCAAGTGGTCTAGTGGTATGATTCTCGCTTTGGGTGCGAGAGGTCCCGGTTTCGATCACCGGCTTGGCCCAAATTTTTGCTTGTCTTCCTTTCACCTTATATTGATGAGCTAACAACTGTTTTTTGTCTGAGAGGTGTGAAAATGCGCGGCCAATACCATTAATTAGTGTGGATATGCAGGTTGAACCTTCCCGTGGATTGCTTGGGGCGAGGCCGAGTGCGGTGTGTATCTATGCTGAACATGAGCGATGCCATCGCGGCCAAGTGGTCTAGTGGTATGATTCTCGCTTTGGGTGCGAGAGGTCCCGGTTTCGATCACCGGCTTGGCCCAAATTTTTGCTTGTCTTCCTTTCACCTTATATTGATGAGCTAACAACTGTTTTTGTCTGAGAGGTGCGAAAATGCGCGGTCAATACCATTAATTAGTGTAGATATGCAGGTTGAACCTTCCCGTGGATTGCTTGGGGCGAGGCCGAGTGCGGTGTGTATCTTTGCTAGACATGAGCGATGCGATCGCGGCCAAGTGGTCTAGTGGTATGATTCTCGCTTTGGGTGCGAGAGGTCCCGGTTTCGATCACCGGCTTGGCCCAAATTTTTGCTTGTCTTCCTTTCACCTTATATTGATGAGCTAACAACTGTTTTTGTCTGAGAGGTGTGAAAATGCGCGGTCAATACCATTAATTAGTGTAGATATGCAGGTTGAACCTTCCCGTGGATTGCTTGGGGCGAGGCCGAGTGCGGTGTGTATCTTTGCTGAACATGAGCGATGCCATCGCGGCCAAGTGGTCTAGTGGTATGATTCTCGCTTTGGGTGCGAGAGGTCCCGGTTTCGATCACCGCTTGGCCCAAATTTTTGCTTGTCTTCCTTTCACCTTATATTGATGAGCTAACAACTGTTTTTTGTCTGAGAGGTGTGAAAATGCGCGGTTAATACCATTAATTAGTGTAGATATGCAGGTTGAACCTTCCCGTGGATTGCTTGGGGCGAGGCCGAGTGCGGTGTGTATCTTTGCTAGACATGAGCGATGCCATCGCGGCCAAGTGGTCTAGTGGTATGATTCTCGCTTTGGGTGCGAGAGGTCCCGGTTTCGATCACCGGCTTGGCCCAAATTTTTGCTTGTCTTCCTTTCACCTTATATTGATGAGCTAACAACTGTTTTTTGTCTGAGAGGTGCGAAAATGCGCGGTCAATACCATTAATTAGTGTAGATATGCAGGTTGAACCTTCCCGTGGATTGCTTGGGGCGAGGCCGAGTGCGGTGTGTATCTTTGCTAGACATGAGCGATGCCATCGCGGCCAAGTGGTCTAGTGGTATGATTCTCGCTTTGGGTGCGAGAGGTCCCGGTTTCGATCACCGGCTTGGCCCAAATTTTTGCTTGTCTTCCTTTCACCTTATATTGATGAGCTAACAACTGTTTTTTGTCTGAGAGGTGTGAAAATGCGCGGTCAATACCATTAATTAGTGTTGATATGCAGGTTGAACCTCCCCGTGGACTGCTTGGGGCGAGGCCGAGTGCGGTGTGTATCTTTGCTAGACATGAGCGATGCCATCGCGGCCAAGTGGTCTAGTGGTATGATTCTCGCTTTGGGTGCGAGAGGTCCCGGTTTCGATCACCGGCTTGGCCCAAATTTTTGCTTGTCTTCCTTTCACCTTATATTGATGAGCTAACAACTGTTTTTTGTCTGAGAGGTGTGAAAATGCGCGGTCAATACCATTAATTAGTGTAGATATGCAGGTTGAACCTTCCCGTGGACTGCTTGGGGCGAGGCCGAGTGCGGTGTGTATCTTTGCTAGACATGAGCGATGCCATCGCGGCCAAGTGGTCTAGTGGTATGATTCTCGCTTTGGGTGCGAGAGGTCCCGGTTTCGATCACCGGCTTGGCCCAAATTTTTGCTTGTCTTCCTTTCACCTTATATTGATGAGCTAACAACTGTTTTTTGTCTGAGAGGTGTGAAAATGCGCGGTCAATACCATTAATTAGTGTAGATATGCAGGTTGAACCTTCCCGTGGATTGCTTGGGGCGAGGCCGAGTGCGGTGTGTATCTTTGCTAGACATGAGCGATGCCATCGCGGCCAAGTGGTCTAGTGGTATGATTCTCGCTTTGGGTGCGAGAGGTCCCGGTTTCGATCACCGGCTTGGCCCAAATTTTTGCTTGTCTTCCTTTCACCTTATATTGATGAGCTAACAACTGTTTTTGTCTGAGAGGTGCGAAAATGCGCGGTCAATACCATCAATTAGTGTAGATATGCAGGTTGAACCTTCCCGTGGACTGCTTGGGGCGAGGCCGAGTGCGGTGTGTATCTTTGCTAGACATGAGCGATGCCATCGCGGCCAAGTGGTCTAGTGGTATGATTCTCGCTTTGGGTGCGAGAGGTCCCGGTTTCGATCACCGGCTTGGCCCAAATTTTTGCTTGTCTTCCTTTCACCTTATATTGATGAGCTAACAACTGTTTTTTGTCTGAGAGGTGTGAAAATGCGCGGCCAATACCATTAATTAGTGTAGATATGCAGGTTGAACCTTCCCGTGGATTGCTTGGGGCGAGGCCGAGTGCGGTGTGTATCTTTGCTAGACATGAGCGATGCGATCGCGGCCAAGTGGTCTAGTGGTATGATTCTCGCTTTGGGTGCGAGAGGTCCCGGTTTCGATCACCGGCTTGGCCCAAATTTTTGCTTGTCTTCCTTTCACCTTATATTGATGAGCTAACAACTGTTTTTTGTCTGAGAGGTGCGAAAATGCGCGGTCAATACCATTAATTAGTGTAGATATGCAGGTTGAACCTTCCCGTGGATTGCTTGGGGCGAGGCCGAGTGCGGTGTGTATCTTTGCTAGACATGAGCGATGCGATCGCGGCCAAGTGGTCTAGTGGTATGATTCTCGCTTTGGGTGCGAGAGGTCCCGGTTTCGATCACCGGCTTGGCCCAAATTTTTGCTTGTCTTCCTTTCACCTTATATTGATGAGCTAACAACTGTTTTTTGTCTGAGAGGTGCGAAAATGCGCGGTCAATACCATCAATTAGTGTAGATATGCAGGTTGAACCTTCCCGTGGACTGCTTGGGGCGAGGCCGAGTGCGGTGTGTATCTTTGCTAGACATGAGCGATGCCATCGCGGCCAAGTGGTCTAGTGGTATGATTCTCGCTTTGGGTGCGAGAGGTCCCGGTTTCGATCACCGGCTTGGCCCCAAATTTTGCTTGTCTTCCTTTCACCTTATATTGATGAGCTAACAACTGTTTTTTGTCTGAGAGGTGTGAAAATGCGCGGCCAATACCATTAATTAGTGTGGATATGCAGGTTGAACCTTCCCGTGGATTGCTTGGGGCGAGGCCGAGTGCGGTGGGTATCTATGCTGAACATGAGCGATGCCATCGCGGCCAAGTGGTCTAGTGGTATGCTTCTCGCTTTGGGTGCGAGAGGTCCCGGTTTCGATCACCGGCTTGGCCCAAATTTTTGCTTGTCTTCCTTTCACCCTATATTGCCGAGCTAACAACTGTTCTTTGTCTGAGAGGTGTGAAAATGCGCTGTCAATACCATTAATCAGTGTAGATATGCAGGTTGAACCTTCCCGTGGATTGCTTGGGGCGAGGCCGAGTGCGGTGTGTATCTTTGCTGAACATGAGCGATGCGATCGCGGCCAAGTGGTCTAGTGGTATGATTCTCGCTTTGGGTGCGAGAGGTCCCGGTTTCGATCACCGGCTTGGCCCAAAATTTTGCTTGTCTTCCTTTCACCTTATAGAGATGAGCTAACAACTGTTTTTTGTCTGAGAGGTGCGAAAATGCGCGGTCAATACCATTAATTAGTGTAGATATGCAGGTTGAACCTTCCCGTGGATTGCTTGGGGCGAGACCGAGTGCGGTGTGTATCTTTGCTAGACATGAGCGATGCGATCGCGGCCAAGTGGTCTAGTGGTATGATTCTCGCTTTGGGTGCGAGAGGTCCCGGTTTCGATCACCGGCTTGGCCCAAATTTTTGCTTGTCTTCCTTTCACCTTATATTGATGAGCTAACAACTGTTTTTGTCTGAGAGGTGTGAAAATGCGCGGTCAATACCATTAATTAGTGTAGATATGCAGGTTGAACCTTCCCGTGGACTGCTTGGGGCGAGGCCGAGTGCGGTGTGTATCTTTGCTGAACATGAGCGATGCCATCGCGGCCAAGTGGTCTAGTGGTATGATTCTCGCTTTGGGTGCGAGGGGTCCCGGTTTCGATCACCGGCTTGGCCCAAATTTTTGCTTGTCTTCCTTTCACCTTATATTGATGAGCTAACAACTGTTTTTTGTCTGAGAGGTGTGAAAATGCGCGGTTAATACCATTAATTAGTGTAGATATGCAGGTTGAACCTTCCCGTGGATTGCTTGGGGCGAGGCCGAGTGCGGTGTGTATCTATGCTAGACATGAGCGATGCCATCGCGGCCAAGTGGTCTAGTGGTATGATTCTCGCTTTGGGTGCGAGAGGTCCCGGTTTCGATCACCGCTTGGCCCAAATTTTTGCTTGTCTTCCTTTCACCTTATATTGATGAGCTAACAACTGTTTTTTGTCTGAGAGGTGTGAAAATGCGCGGTTAATACCATTAATTAGTGTAGATATGCAGGTTGAACCTTCCCGTGGATTGCTTGGGGCGAGGCCGAGTGCGGTGTGTATCTTTGCTAGACATGAGCGATGCGATCGCGGCCAAGTGGTCTAGTGGTATGATTCTCGCTTTGGGTGCGAGAGGTCCCGGTTTCGATCACCGGCTTGGCCCAAATTTTTGCTTGTCTTCCTTTCACCTTATATTGATGAGCTAACAACTGTTTTTTGTCTGAGAGGTGTGAAAAATGCGCGGTCAATACCATTAGTTAGTGTAGATATGCAGGTTGAATCTTCCCGTGGACTGCTTGGGGCGAGGCCGAGTTCGGTGTGTATCTTTGCTAGACATGAGCGATGCCATCGCGGCCAAGTGGTCTAGTGGTATGATTCTCGCTTTGGGTGCGAGAGGTCCCGGTTTCGATCACCGGCTTGGCCCAAATTTTGCTTGTCTTCCTTTCACCTTATATTGATGAGCTAACAACTGTTTTTTGTCTGAGAGGTGTGAAAATGCGCGGCCAATACCATTAATTAGTGTAGATATGCAGGTTGAACCTTCCCGTGGACTGCTTGGGGCGAGGCCGAGTGCGGTGTGTATCTTTGCTAGACATGAGCGATGCCATCGCGGCCAAGTGGTCTAGTGGTATGATTCTCGCTTTGGGTGCGAGAGGTCCCGGTTTCGATCACCGCTTGGCCCAAATTTTGCTTGTCTTCCTTTCACCTTATATTGATGAGCTAACAACTGTTTTTGTCTGAGAGGTGTGAAAATGCGCGGTCAATACCATTAATTAGTGTAGATATGCAGGTTGAACCTTCCCGTGGATTGCTTGGGGCGAGGCCGAGTGCGGTGTGTATCTTTGCTAGACATGAGCGATGCCATCGCGGCCAAGTGGTCTAGTGGTATGATTCTCGCTTCGGGTGCGAGAGGTCCCGGTTTCGATCACCGGCTTGGCCCAAATTTTTGCTTGTCTTCCTTTCACCTTATATTGATGAGCTAACAACTGTTTTTGTCTGAGAGGTGTGAAAATGCGCGGTCAATACCATTAATTAGTGTAGATATGCAGGTTGAACCTTCCCGTGGACTGCTTGGGGCGAGGCCGAGTGCGGTGTGTATCTTTGCTGAACATGAGCGATGCCATCGCGGCCAAGTGGTCTAGTGGTATGATTCTCGCTTTGGGTGCGAGAGGTCCCGGTTTCGATCACCGGCTTGGCCCAAATTTTTGCTTGTCTTCCTTTCACCTTATATTGATGAGCTAACAACTGTTTTTGTCTGAGAGGTGTGAAAATGCGCGGTCAGTACCATTAATTAGTGTAGATATGCAGGTTGAACCTTCCCGTGGACTGCTTGGGGCGAGGCCGAGTGCGGTGTGTATCTTTGCTAGACATGAGCGATGCCATCGCGGCCAAGTGGTCTAGTGTTATGATTCTCGCTTTGGGTGCGAGAGGTCCCGGTTTCGATCACCGGCTTGGCCCAAATTTTTGCTTGTCTTCCTTTCACCTTATATTGATGAGCTAACAACTGTTTTTTGTCTGAGAGGTGTGAAAATGCGCGGTCAATACCATTAATTAGTGTAGATATGCAGGTTGAACCTTCCGTGGATTGCTTGGGGCGAGGCCGAGTGCGGTGTGTATCTTTGCTAGACATGAGCGATGCCATCGCGGCCAAGTGGTCTAGTGGTATGATTCTCGCTTTGGGTGCGAGAGGTCCCGGTTTCGATCACCGGCTTGGCCCAAATTTTGCTTGTCTTCCTTTCACCTTATATTGATGAGCTAACAACTGTTTTTGTCTGAGAGGTGTGAAAATGCGCGGTCAATACCATTAATTAGTGTAGATATGCAGGTTGAACCTTCCCGTGGACTGCTTGGGGCGAGGCCGAGTGCGGTGTGTATCTTTGCTGAACATGAGCGATGCCATCGCGGCCAAGTGGTCTAGTGGTATGATTCTCGCTTTGGGTGCGAGAGGTCCGGTTTCGATCACCGGCTTGGCCCAAATTTTTGCTTGTCTTCCTTTTCACCTTATATTGATGAGCTAACAACTGTTTTTGTCTGAGAGGTGTGAAAATGCGCGGTCAATACCATTAATTAGTGTAGATATGCAGGTTGAATCTTCCCGTGGACTGCTTGGGGCGAGGCCGAGTGCGGTGTGTATCTTTGCTAGACATGAGCGATGCCATCGCGGCCAAGTGGTCTAGTGGTATGATTCTCGCTTTGGGTGCGAGAGGTCCCGGTTTCGATCACCGGCTTGGCCCAAATTTTTGCTTGTCTTCCTTCCACCTTATATTGATGAGCTAACAACTGTTTTTTGTCTGAGAGGTGTGAAAATGCGCGGTCAAGACCATTAATTAGTGTAAGTATGCAGGTTGAATCTTCCCGTGGATTGCTTGGGGCGAGGCCGAGTGCGGTGTGTATCTTTGCAAGACATGAGCGATGCCATCGCGGCCAAGTGGTCTAGTGGTATGATTCTCGCTTTGGGTGCGAGAGGTCCCGGTTTCGATCACCGGCTTGGCCCAAATTTTTGCTTGTCTTCCTTCCACCTTATATTGATGAGCTAACAACTGTTTTTGTCTGAGAGGTGTGAAAATGCGCGGTCAATACCATTAATTAGTGTAGATATGCAGGTTGAATCTTCCCGTGGACTGCTTGGGGCGAGGCCGAGTGCGGTGTGTATCTTTGCTGGACATGAGCGATGCCGATCGCGGCCAAGTGGTCTAGTGGTATGATTCTCGCTTTGGGTGCGAGAGGTCCCGGTTTCGATCACCGGCTTGGCCCAAATTTTTGCTTGTCTTCCTTTCACCTTATATTGATGAGCTAACAAATGTTTTTTGTCTGAGAGGTGTGAAAATGCGCGGCCAATACCATTAATTAGTCTAGATATGCAGGTTGAACCTTCCCGTGGATTGCTTGGGGCGAGGCCGAGTTCGGTGTGTATCTTTGCTAGACATGAGCGATGCCATCGATCGCGGCCAAGTGGTCTAGTGGTATGATTCTCGCTTTGGGTGCGAGAGGTCCCGGTTTCGATCACCGGCTTGGCCCAAATTTTTGCTTGTCTTCCTTTCACCTTATATTGATGAGCTAACAACTGTTTTTTGTCTGAGAGGTGCGAAAATGCGCGGTCAATACCATTAATTAGTGTAGATATGCAGGTTGAACCTTCCCGTGGATTGCTTGGGGCGAGGCCGAGTTCGGTGTGTATCTTTGCTAGACATGAGCGATGCCATCGATCGCGGCCAAGTGGTCTAGTGGTATGATTCTCGCTTTGGGTGCGAGAGGTCCCGGTTTCGATCACCGGCTTGGCCCAAATTTTTGCTTGTCTTCCTTTCACCTTATATTGATGAGCTAACAACTGTTTTTTGTCTGAGAGGTGTGAAAATGCGCGGTCAATACCATTAATTAGTGTAGATATGCAGGTTGAACCTTCCCGTGGACTGCTTGGGGCGAGGCCGAGTGCGGTGTGTATCTTTGCTAGACATGAGCGATGCCATCGATCGCGGCCAAGTGGTCTAGTGGTATGATTCTCGCTTTGGGTGCGAGAGGTCCCGGTTTCGATCACCGGCTTGGCCCAAATTTTGCTTGTCTTCCTTTCACCTTATATTGATGAGCTAACAACTGTATTTTGTCTGAGAGGTGTGAAAATGCGCGGTCAATACCATTAATTAGTGTAGATATGCAGGTTGAACCTTCCCGTGGACTGCTTGGGGCGAGGCCGAGTTCGGTGTGTATCTTTGCTAGACATGAGCGATGCCATCGATCGCGGCCAAGTGGTCTAGTGGTATGATTCTCGCTTTGGGTGCGAGAGGTCCCGGTTTCGATCACCGGCTTGGCCCAAATTTTTGCTTGTCTTCCTTTCACCTTATATTGATGAGCTAACAACTGTTTTTTGTCTGAGAGGTGTGAAAATGCGCGGTCAATACCATTAATTAGTGTAGATATGCAGGTTGAATCTTCCCGTGGACTGCTTGGGGCGAGGCCGAGTTCGGTGTGTATCTTTGCTAGACATGAGCGATGCCATCGCGGCCAAGTCGTCTAGTGGTATGATTCTCGCTTTGGGTGCGAGAGGTCCCGGTTTCGATCACCGGCTTGGCCCAAATTTTTGCTTGTCTTCCTTTCACCTTATATTGATGAGCTAACAACTGTTTTTTGTCTGAGAGGTGTGAAAATGCGCGGCCAATACCATTAATTAGTGTGGATATGCAGGTTGAACCTTCCCGTGGATTGCTTGGGGCGAGGCCGAGTGCGGTGTGTATCTATGCTAGACATGAGCGATGCCATCGCGGCCAAGTGGTCTAGTGGTATGATTCTCGCTTTGGGTGCGAGAGGTCCCGGTTTCGATCACCGGCTTGGCCCAAATTTTTGCTTGTCTTCCTTTCACCTTATATTGATGAGCTAACAACTGTTTTTTGTCTGAGAGGTGTGAAAATGCGCGGTCAATACCATTAATTAGTGTAGATATGCAGGTTGAATCTTCCCGTGGACTGCTTGGGGCGAGGCCGAGTTCGGTGTGTATCTTTGCTAGACATGAGCGATGCCATCGATCGCGGCCAAGTGGTCTAGTGGTATGATTCTCGCTTTGGGTGCGAGAGGTCCCGGTTTCGATCACCGGCTTGGCCCAAATTTTTGCTTGTCTTCCTTTCACCTTATATTGATGAGCTAACAACTGTTTTTTGTCTGAGAGGTGTGAAAATGCGCGGTCAATACCATTAATTAGTGTAGATATGCAGGTTGAACCTTCCCGTGGATTGCTTGGGGCGAGGCCGAGTTCGGTGTGTATCTTTGCTAGACATGAGCGATGCCATCGATCGCGGCCAAGTGGTCTAGTGGTATGATTCTCGCTTTGGGTGCGAGAGGTCCCGGTTTCGATCACCGGCTTGGCCCAAATTTTGCTTGTCTTCCTTTCACCTTATATTGATGAGCTAACAACTGTTTTTGTCTGAGAGGTGTGAAAATGCGCGGCCAATACCATTAATTAGTGTAGATATGCAGGTTGAACCTTCCCGTGGATTGCTTGGGGCGAGGCCGAGTGCGGTGTGTATCTTTGCTAGACATGAGCGATGCGATCGATCGCGGCCAAGTGGTCTAGTGGTATGATTCTCGCTTTGGGTGCGAGAGGTCCCGGTTTCGATCACCGGCTTGGCCCAAATTTTTGCTTGTCTTCCTTTCACCTTATATTGATGAGCTAACAACTGTTTTTGTCTGAGAGGTGTGAAAATGCGCGGTCAATACCATTAATTAGTGTAGATATGCAGGTTGAATCTTCCCGTGGACTGCTTGGGGCGAGGCCGAGTGCGGTGTGTATCTTTGCTAGACATGAGCGATGCCATCGATCGCGGCCAAGTGGTCTAGTGGTATGATTCTCGCTTTGGGTGCGAGAGGTCCCGGTTTCGATCACCGGCTTGGCCCAAATTTTTGCTTGTCTTCCTTTCACCTTATATTGATGAGCTAACAACTGTTTTTTGTCTGAGAGGTGTGAAAATGCGCGGTCAATACCATTAATTAGTGTAGATATGCAGGTTGAACCTTCCCGTGGATTGCTTGGGGCGAGGCCGAGTGCGGTGTGTATCTTTGCTAGACATGAGCGATGCCATCGATCGCGGCCAAGTGGTCTAGTGGTATGATTCTCGCTTTGGGTGCGAGAGGTCCCAGTTTCGATCACCGGCTTGGCCCAAATTTTTGCTTGTCTTCCTTTCACCTTATATTGATGAGCTAACAACTGTTTTTTGTCTGAGAGGTGTGAAAATGCGCGGTCAATACCATTAATTAGTGTAGATATGCAGGTTGAACCTTCCCGTGGACTGCTTGGGGCGAGGCCGAGTTCGGTGTGTATCTTTGCTAGACATGAGCGATGCGATCGATCGCGGCCAAGTGGTCTAGTGGTATGATTCTCGCTTTGAGTGCGAGAGGTCCCGGTTTCGATCACCGGCTTGGCCCAAATTTTTGCTTGTCTTCCTTTCACCTTATATTGATGAGCTAACAACTGTTTTTTGTCTGAGAGGTGCGAAAATGCGCGGTCAATACCATCAATTAGTGTAGATATGCAGGTTGAATCTTTCCGTGGACTGCTTGGGGCGAGGCCGAGTGCGGTGTGTATCTTTGCTGAACATGAGCGATACGATCGCGGCGAAGTGGTCTAGTGATATGATTCTCGCTTTGGGTGCGAGAGGTCCCGGTTTCGATCACCGGCTTGTCCCAAATTTTTGCTTGTCTTCCTTTCACCTTATATTGATGAGCTAACAACTGTTTTTTGTCTGAGAGGTGTGAAAATGCGCGGTCAATACCATTAATTAGTGTAGATATGCAGGTTGAACCTTCCCGTGGATTGCTTGGGGCGAGGCCGAGTGCGGTGTGTATCTTTGCTAGACATGAGCGATGCCATCGATCGCGGCCAAGTGGTCTAGTGGTATGATTCTCGCTTTGGGTGCGAGAGGTCCCAGTTTCGATCACCGGCTTGGCCCAAATTTTTGCTTGTCTTCCTTTCACCTTATATTGATGAGCTAACAACTGTTTTTTGTCTGAGAGGTGTGAAAATGCGCGGTCAATACCATTAATTAGTGTAGATATGCAGGTTGAATCTTCCCGTGGACTGCTTGGGGCGAGGCCGAGTTCGGTGTGTATCTTTGCTAGACATGAGCGATGCCATCGCGGCCAAGTCGTCTAGTGGTATGATTCTCGCTTTGGGTGCGAGAGGTCCCGGTTTCGATCACCGGCTTGGCCCAAATTTTTGCTTGTCTTCCTTTCACCTTATATTGATGAGCTAACAAATGTTTTTTGTCTGAGAGGTGTGAAAATGCGCGGCCAATACCATTAATTAGTGTAGATATGCAGGTTGAACCTTCCCGTGGATTGCTTGGGGCGAGGCCGAGTTCGGTGTGTATCTTTGCTAGACATGAGCGATGCCATCGATCGCGGCCAAGTGGTCTAGTGGTATGATTCTCGCTTTGGGTGCGAGAGGTCCCGGTTTCGATCACCGGCTTGGCCCAAATTTTTGCTTGTCTTCCTTTCACCTTATATTGATGAGCTAACAACTGTTTTTGTCTGAGAGGTGTGAAAATGCGCGGTCAATACCATTAATTAGTGTAGATATGCAGGTTGAACCTTCCCGTGGACTGCTTGGGGCGAGGCCGAGTGCGGTGTGTATCTTTGCTAGACATGAGCGATGCCATCGCGGCCAAGTGGTCTAGTGGTATGATTCTCGCTTTGGGTGCGAGAGGTCCCGGTTTCGATCACCGGCTTGGCCCAAATTTTTGCTTGTCTTCCTTTCACCTTATATTGATGAGCTAACAACTGTTTTTTGTCTGAGAGGTGCGAAAATGCGCGGTCAATACCATTAATTAGTGTAGATATGCAGGTTGAATCTTTCCGTGGACTGCTTGGGGCGAGGCCGAGTGCGGTGTGTATCTTTGCTAGACATGAGCGATACGATCGCGGCCAAGTGGTCTAGTGGTATGATTCTCGCTTTGGGTGCGAGAGGTCCCGGTTTCGATCTCCGGCGTGGCCCAAATTTTTGCTTGTCTTCCTTTCACCTTATATTGATGAGCTAACAAATGTTTTTTGTCTGAGAGGAGTGAAAATGCGCGGTCAATACCATTAATTAGTGTATATATGCAGGTTGAATCTTCCCGTCGACTGCTTGGGGCGAGGCCGAGTGCGGTGTGTATCTTTGCTAGACATGAGCGATGCCATCGCGGCCAAGTGGTCTAGTGGTATGATTCTCGCTTTGGGTGCGAGAGGTCCCGGTTTCGATCACCGGCGGCCCAAATTTTTGCTTGTCTTCCTTTCACCTTATATTGATGAGCTAACAACTGTTTTTGTCTGAGAGGTGTGAAAATGCGCGGTCAATACCATTAATTAGTGTAGATATGCAGGTTGAATCTTTCCCGTGGACTGCTTGGGGCGAGGCCGAGTGCGGTGTGTATCTTTGCTAGACATGAGCGATGCCATCGCGGCCAAGTGGTCTAGTGGTATGATTCTCGCTTTGGGTGCGAGAGGTCCCGGTTTCGATCACCGGCTTGGCCCAAATTTTTGCTTGTCTTCCTTTCACCTTATATTGATGAGCTAACAACTGTTTTTGTCTGAGAGGTGTGAAAATGCGCGGTCAATACCATTAATTAGTGTAGATATGCAGGTTGAATCTTCCCGTGGACTGCTTGGGGCGAGGCCGAGTGCGGTGTGTATCTTTGCTAGACATGAGCGATGCCATCGCGGCCAAGTGGTCTAGTGGTATGATTCTCGCTTTGGGTGCGAGAGGTCGGTTTCGATCACCGGCTTGGCCCAAAGTTTTGCTTGTCTTCCTTTCACCTTATATTGATGAGCTAACAAATGTTTTTTGTCTGAGAGGTGTGAAAATGCGCGGTCAATACCATTAATTAGTGTATATATGCAGGTTGAATCTTCCCGTGGACTGCTTGGGGCGAGGCCGAGTGCGGTGTGTATCTTTGCTAGACATGAGCGGTGCCATCGCGGCCAAGTGGTCTAGTGGTATGATTCTCGCCTTGGGTGCGAGAGGTCCCGGTTTCGATCACCGGCTTGGCCCAAATTTTTGCTTGTCTTCCTTTCACCTTATATTGATGAGCTAACAAATGTTTTTTGTCTGAGAGGTGTGAAAATGCGCGGTCAATACCATTAATTAGTGTATATATGCAGGTTGAATCTTCCCGTGGACTGCTTGGGGCGAGGCCGAGTTCGGTGTGTATCTTTGCTAGACATGAGCGATGTGATCGCGGCCAATTGGTCTAGTGGTATGATTCTCGCTTTGGGTGCGAGAGGTCCCGGTTTCGATCACCGGCTTGGCCCAAAGTTTTGCTTGTCTTCCTTTCACCTTATATTGATGAGCTAACAAATGTTTTTTGTCTGAGAGGTGTGAAAATGCGCGGTCAATACCATTAATTAGTGTATATATGCAGGTTGAATCTTCCCGTGGACTGCTTGGGGCGAGGCCGAGTGCGGTGTGTATCTTTGCTAGACATGAGCGATGCCATCGCGGCCAAGTGGTCTAGTGGTATGATTCTCGCCTTGGGTGCGAGAGGTCCCGGTTTCGATCACCGGCTTGGCCCAAATTTTTGCTTGTCTTCCTTTCACCTTATATTGATGAGCTAACAAATGTTTTTTGTCTGAGAGGTGTGAAAATGCGCGGTCAATACCATTAATTAGTGTATATATGCAGGTTGAATCTTCCCGTGGACTGCTTGGGGCGAGGCCGAGTTCGGTGTGTATCATTGCTAGACATGAGCGATGTGATCGCGGCCAATTGGTCTAGTGGTATGATTCTCGCTTTGGGTGCGAGAGGTCCCGGTTTCGATCACCGGCTTGGCCCAAATTTTTGCTTGTCTTCCTTTCACCTTATATTGATGAGCTAACACCTGTTTTTTGTCTGAGAGGTGTGAAAATGCGCGGTCAATACCATTAATTAGTGTAGATATGCAGGTTGAACCTTCCCGTGGATTGCTTGGGGCGAGGCCGAGTGCGGTGTGTATCTTTGCTAGACATGAGCGATGCGATCGCGGCCAAAGTGGTCTAGGGGTATGATTCTCGCTTTGGGTGCGAGAGGTCCCGGTTTCGATCACCGGCTTGGCCCAAATTTTTGCTTGTCTTCCTTTCACCTTATATTGATGAGCTAACAACTGTTTTTTGTCTGAGAGGTGCGAAAATGCGCGGTCAATACCATTAATTAGTGCAGATATGCAGGTTGAATCTTTCCGTGGACTGCTTGGGGCGAGGCCGAGTGCGGTGTGTATCTTTGCTAGACATGAGCGATGCCATCACGGCCAAGTGGTCTAGTGGTATGATTCTCGCTTTGGGTGCGAGAGGTCCCGGTTTCGATCAACGGCTTGGCCCAAATTTTTGCTTGTCTTCCTTTTACCTTATATTGATGAGCTAACAACTGTATTTTGTCTGAGAGGTGTGAAAATGCGCGGTCAATACCATTAATTAGTGTAGATATGCAGGTTGAACCTCCCCGTGGACTGCTTGGGGCGAGGCCGAGTGCGGTGTGTATCTTTGCTAGACATGAGCGATGCCATCGCGGCCAAGTGGTCTAGTGGTATGATTCTCGCTTTGGGTGCGAGAGGTCCCGGTTTCGATCACCGGCTTGGCCCAAATTTTTGCTTGTCTTCCTTTCACCTTATATTGATGAGCTAATAACTGTTTTTTGTCTGAGAGGTGCGAAAATGCGCGGTCAATACCATTAATTAGTGTAGATATGCAGGTTGAACCTCCCCGTGGACTGCTTGGGGTGAGGCCGAGTGCGGTGTGTATCTTTGCTAGACATGAGCGATGCCATCGCGGCCAAGTGGTCTAGTGGTATGATTCTCGCTTTGGGTGCGAGAGGTCCCGGTTTCGATCACCGGCTTGGCCCAAATTTTTGCTTGTCTTCCTTTCACCTTATATTGATGAGCTAATAACTGTTTTTTGTCTGAGAGGTGCGAAAATGCGCGGTCAATACCATTAATTAGTCCAGATATGCAGGTTGAACCTCCCCGTGGACTGCTTGGGGCGAGGCCGAGTGCGGTGTGTATTTTTGCTAGACATGAGCGATGCCATCGCGGCCAAGTGGTCTAGTGGTATGATTCTCGCTTTGGGTGCGAGAGGTCCCGGTTTCGATCACCGGCTTGGCCCAAATTTTTGCTTGCCTTCCTTTCACCTTATATTGATGAGCTAACAACTGTTTTTTGTCTGAGAGGTGTGAAAATGCGCGGTCAATACCATTAATTAGTGTTGATATGCAGGTTGAACCTCCCCGTGGACTGCTTGGGGCGAGGCCGAGTGCGGTGTGTATCTTTGCTAGACATGAGCGATGCCATCGCGGCCAAGTGGTCTAGTGGTATGATTCTCGCTTTGGGTGCGAGAGGTCCCGGTTTCGATCACCGGCTTGGCCCAAATTTTTGCTTGTCTTCCTTTCACCTTATATTGATGAGCTAACAACTGTTTTTTGTCTGAGAGGTGTGAAAATGCGCGGTCAATACCATTAATTAGTGTAGATATGCAGGTTGAACCTTCCCGTGGATTGCTTGGGGCGAGGCCGAGTGCGGTGTGTATCTTTGCTAGACATGAGCGATGCGATCGCGGCCAAGTGGTCTAGTGGTATGATTCTCGCTTTGGGTGCGAGAGGTCCCGGTTTCGATCACCGGCTTGGCCCAAATTTTTGCTTGTCTTCCTTTCACCTTATATTGATGAGCTAACAACTGTTTTTTGTCTGAGAGGTGCGAAAATGCGCGGTCAATACCATTAATTAGTGCAGATATGCAGGTTGAATCTTTCCGTGGACTGCTTGGGGCGAGGCCGAGTGCGGTGTGTATCTTTGCTAGACATGAGCGATGCCATCACGGCCAAGTGGTCTAGTGGTATGATTCTCGCTTTGGGTGCGAGAGGTCCCGGTTTCGATCAACGGCTTGGCCCAAATTTTTGCTTGTCTTCCTTTCACCTTATATTGATGAGCTAACAACTGTTTTTTGTCTGAGAGGTGCGAAAATGCGCGGTCAATACCATTAATTAGTGTAGATATGCAGGTTGAACCTTCCCGTGGATTGCTTGGGGCGAGGCCGAGTGCGGTGTGTATCTTTGCTAGACATGAGCGATACGATCGCGGCCAAGTGGTCTAGTGGTATGATTCTCGCTTTGGGTGCGAGAGGTCCCGGTTTCGATCACCGGCTTGGCCCAAATTTTTGCTTGTCTTCCTTTCACCTTATATTGATGAGCTAACAACTGTTTTTGTCTGAGAGGTGCGAAAATGCGCGGTCAATACCATTAATTAGTGTAGATATGCAGGTTGAACCTTCCCGTGGATTGCTTGGGGCGAGGCCGAGTGCGGTGTGTATCTTTGCTGAACATGAGCGATGCGATCGCGGCCAAGTGGTCTAGTGGTATGATTCTCGCTTTGGGTGCGAGAGGTCCCGGTTTCGATCACCGGCTTGGCCCAAATTTTTGCTTGTCTTCCTTTCACCTTATATTGATGAGCTAACAACTGTTTTTTGTCTGAGAGGTGCGAAAATGCGCGGTCAATACCATTAATTAGTGTAGATATGCAGGTTGAACCTTCCCGTGGACTGCTTGGGGCGAGGCCGAGTGCGGTGTGTATCTTTGCTAGACATGAGCGATGCCATCGCGGCCAAGTGGTCTAGTGGTATGATTCTCGCTTTGGGTGCGAGAGGTCCCGGTTTCGATCACCGGCTTGGCCCAACCTTTTCCTTGTCTTCCTTTTACCTTATATTGATGAGCTAACAACTGTATTTTGTCTGAGAGGTGTGAAAATGCGCGGTCAATACCATTAATTAGTGTAGATATGCAGGTTGAACCTTCCCGTGGATTGCTTGGGGCGAGGCCGAGTGCGGTTTGTATCTTTGCTAGACATGAGCGATGCCATCGCGGCCAAGTGGTCTAGTGGTATGATTCTCGCTTTGGGTGCGAGAGGTCCCGGTTTCGATCACCGGCTTGGCCCAAATTTTTGCTTGTCTTCCTTTTACCTTATATTGATGAGCTAACAACTGTATTTTGTCTGAGAGGTGTGAAAATGCGCGGTCAATACCATTAATTAGTGTAGATATGCAGGTTGAACCTTCCCGTGGACTGCTTGGGGCGAGGCCGAGTGCGGTGTGTATCTTTGCTAGACATGAGCGATGCCATCGCGGCCAAGTGGTCTAGTGGTATGATTCTCGCTTTGGGTGCGAGAGGTCCCGGTTTCGATCACCGGCTTGGCCCAAATTTTTGCTTGTCTTCCTTTCACCTTGTATTGATGAGCTAACAAATGTTTTTTGTCTGAGAGGTGCGAAAATGCGCGGTCAATACCATTAATTAGTGTAGATATGCAGGTTGAACCTACCCGTGGATTGCTTGGGGCGAGGCCGAGTGCGGTGTGTATCTTTGCTAGACATGAGCGATGCCATCGCGGCCAAGTGGTCTAGTGGTATGATTCTCGCTTTGGGTGCGAGAGGTCCCGGTTTCGATCACCGGCTTGGCCCAAATTTTTGCTTGTCTTCCTTTCACCTTGTATTGATGAGCTAATAACTGTTTTTTGTCTGAGAGGTGCGAAAATGCGCGGTCAATACCATTAATTAGTCCAGATATGCAGGTTGAACCTCCCCGTGGACTGCTTGGGGCGAGGCCGAGTGCGGTGTGTATTTTTGCTAGACATGAGCGATGCCATCGCGGCCAAGTGGTCTAGTGGTATGATTCTCGCTTTGGGTGCGAGAGGTCCCGGTTTCGATCACCGGCTTGGCCCAAATTTTTGCTTGTCTTCCTTTTACCTTATATTGATGAGCTAACAACTGTATTTTGTCTGAGAGGTGTGAAAATGCGCGGTCAATACCATTAATTAGTGTAGATATGCAGGTTGAACCTTCCCGTGGACTGCTTGGGGCGAGGCCGAGTGCGGTGTGTATCTTTGCTAGACATGAGCGATGCCATCGCGGCCAAGTGGTCCAGTGGTATGATTCTCGCTTTGGGTGCGAGAGGTCCCGGTTTCGATCACCGGCTTGGCCCAAATTTTTGCTTGTCTTCCTTTTACCTTATATTGATGAGCTAACAACTGTATTTTGTCTGAGAGGTGTGAAAATGCGCGGTCAATACCATTAATTAGTGTAGATATGCAGGTTGAACCTCCCCGTGGACTGCTTGGGGCGAGGCCGAGTGCGGTGTGTATCTTTGCTAGACATGAGCGATGCCATCGCGGCCAAGTGGTCTAGTGGTATGATTCTCGCTTTGGGTGCGAGAGGTCCCGGTTTCGATCACCGGCTTGGCCCAAATTTTTGCTTGTCTTCCTTTCACCTTATATTGATGAGCTAATAACTGTTTTTTGTCTGAGAGGTGCGAAAATGCGCGGTCAATACCATTAATTAGTCCAGATATGCAGGTTGAACCTCCCGTGGACTGCTTGGGGGCGAGGCCGAGTGCGGTGTGTATTTTTGCTGAACATGAGCGATGCCATCGCGGCCAAGTGGTCTAGTGGTATGATTCTCGCTTTGGGTGCGAGAGGTCCCGGTTTCGATCACCGGCTTGGCCCAAATTTTGCTTGCCTTCCTTTCACCTTATATTGATGAGCTAACAACTGTTTTTGTCTGAGAGGTGTGAAAATGCGCGGTCAATACCATTAATTAGTGTTGATATGCAGGTTGAACCTCCCCGTGGACTGCTTGGGGCGAGGCCGAGTGCGGTGTGTATCTTTGCTAGACATGAGCGATGCCATCGCGGCCAAGTGGTCTAGTGGTATGATTCTCGCTTTGGGTGCGAGAGGTCCCGGTTTCGATCACCGGCTTGGCCCAAATTTTTGCTTGTCTTCCTTTCACCCTATATTGATGAGCTAACAACTGTTTTTTTGTCTGAGAGGTGTGAAAATGCGCTGTCAATACCATTAATTAGTGTAGATATGCAAGTTGAATCTTCCCGTGGACTGCTTGGGGCGAGGCCGAGTGCGGTGTGTATCTTTGCTAGACATGAGCGATGCCATCGCGGCCAAGTGGTCTAGTGGTATGATTCTCGCTTTGGGTGCGAGAGGTCCGGTTTCGATCACCGGCAGCCCAAATTTTTGCTTGTCTTCCTTTCACCTTATATTGATGAGCTAACAACTGTTTTTGTCTGAGAGGTGTGAAAATGCGCGGTCAATACCATTAATTAGTGTAGATATGCAGGTTGAGTCTTCCCGTGGACTGCTTGGGGCGAGGCCGAGTGCGGTGTCTATCTTTGCTAGACATGAGCGATGCCATCGCGGCCAAGTGGTCTAGTGGTATGATTCTCGCTTTGGGTGCGAGAGGTCCCGGTTTCGATCACCGGCTTGGCCCAAATTTTCGCTTGTCTTCCTTTCACCTTATATTGATGAGCTAATAACTGTTTTTTGCCTGAGAGGTGTGAAAATGCGCGGTCAATACCATTAATTAGTGTAGATATGCAGGTTGAGTCTTCCCGTGGACTGCTTGGGGCGAGGCCGAGTGCGGTGTCTATCTTTGCTAGACATGAGCGATGCCATCGCGGCCAAGTGGTCTGGTGGTATGATTCTCGCTTTGGGTGCGAGAGGTCCCGGTTTCGATCACCGGCTTGGCCCAAATTTTCGCTTGTCTTCCTTTCACCTTATATTGATGAGCTAATAACTGTTTTTTGTCTGAGAGGTGTGAAAATGCGCGGTCAATACCATTAATTAGTGTAGATATGCAGGTTGAACCTTCCCGTGGACTGCTTGGGGCGAGGCCGATTGCGGTGTCTATCTTTGCTAGACATGAGCGATGCCATCGCGGCCAAGTGGTCTAGTGGTATGATTCTCGCTTTGGGTGCGAGAGGTCCCGGTTTCGATCACCGGCTTGGCCCAAATTTTCGCTTGTCTTCCTTTCACCTTATATTGATGAGCTAATAACTGTTTTTTGTCTGAGAGGTGTGAAAATGCGCTGTCAATACCATTAATTAGTGTAGATATGCAGGTTGAATCTTCCCGTGGACTGCCTTGATAATATTTTAAGGCGCCATATGTTATATTGAATTGGGAACATCAATCACAGAACCAGGTTGTGATTTTGCCTATGCTGTTTTTGTTGGATGGGAGGCCATAGCCTTTGGTTTCATGTGGGTATCCGTATTCGTAACATTCCCTGCTTCTGCAGCCGTGCAGGCGCAGACTTTCGGGCAGTATATAGGTGAGTTTGACTTCATACAATAGTCATCTTTTCAATGAACTTTCATTTACAACTGTTTTAGTTAATGGCCTTTCACCGGTAATTTCCCTCGAATCGTTCTGGTTCGACTTCAGTGAACGAATTGTGGGCTATGCTCTTGTGGGTGGGTCCTTGTTTTCTCTCAGCTCTGGTTAGTACCACTTGGGTATTGTGCCATATTTTCAGTATTTCTGACAGTACTCAATTTCTATGCAATTGATCGTTTTGCGGCTCCCTTTCAAGTTGTTGTGACCAGTGCAAAAATGCTGGCCATGGCCATCATTGTGTTCACTGGATTCTACCTTCTTCTGTTCGAAGGTAAGCTTCAACTTTCCTTGCGCTGGTTTTAAGAACCTCCCGCAACGTCGCGAAACCTGTTTTTCTACCGCATCGCGCTGCTGAATTAGTGTCACTCTGGTGACATAGGTATCATTTTTTTCTGTTTTCAGGTTGGACTGAGAATCTAGAGAATCTATTCGAAGGCAGTGTATGGGCTCCTGGAAAACTCACCCTTGCGTTCTACGGAGGACTTTTCAGTTACGCTGGTTGGGATATACTGAATTATGGAACGCCTGAGATTGAGAAACCTAGACGGTTAGGTTCCGATTTTGATCAGGTTGTTATGTGTTTTGTGTTATGTGATATGTGTTATGTTATGTTATGTTATGGTATGTTATGTTATGTTAGGTTATGTCATGTCATGTCATGTCATGTCATGTCATTTTATGTTATGTTATGTTACGTTATGTTATGTCATGTTATGTCATGTTATGTTATGTCATGTTATGTTATGCTATGTTATGTTATGTTATGTTATGTCATGTTCTGTTCTGTTATGTTAGGTTGTGTTATGTTATGTTATTTTATACTATGTCATGTCATGTTATGTTGTGTTGTTATGTTATGTTATGTTATGCTGTTATGTTATGCTATGTTATGTTATGTTATGTTATGTCATGTTATGTTATGTTATGTTATGTTATGTTATGTTATGTTGTGTTATGTTATGCTATGTTATGTTATGCTATGTTATGTTATGTTATGTTATGTTATGTTATGCTATGTTATGTTATGTTATGTTATGTTATGTTATGTTATGTTATGTTATTGTATGTTATGTTATGTTATGCTATGTTATGTTGACTTACTTGACTTAATCGGTTGGCTTTCGCCTGACGCGGTCATTCCGCATCTTCACCGAGGTGTGCATTCCTAGTAGTCAGCCGTGTCCATTTTTCACGGTCTTCAGCCACAATTTGAATACATTCCATCCAGCTGTCACTGTTCCATTTCCTGCGAAACGAAACATCGCGCCTGAACTGTCTTTCGATGCCGAGTGACTTCAAATCCTCTTTAACCACATCCGTCCAGAACTTTCGCCTACGCCCAGGTGGCCGTTTCCAGACAGGATTTGGAAGCATTTTTAAAGCGTGTTGTACGAGACGATCCAGCGTTCTTCTTAGTATATGCCCGAGCAGTCGAAGTCGACTTTCCATTGCTGCTTGAGATGGCGTTAGGAGATGCTGGCACCTCCCTCGTGTCAAGCGTTGATGTACTGCGTCGATTTCCTTGTAAAGGTCTTCGTTATGGCATACACGTGGCCAGAAATATCCAAGCAAACGCCTAAAAAGCTTCCTCTCCGTGCAATCCAACCTTTCCATCTGCGTCTTCGGTGCTGCCCACGTCTCCGATCCGTACATCATGATAGGGCGAATAGCGGTTAGGTAGACGCGCAACGTGACTTCCTTCGCGATGGTGGTAGACCACAAACACTTGGTTAGAGAATTGAATGCAGACGTAGCTTTCGCACATCGTTGTCGAATATCTGCTGCATAACTACCATCGTTCTTCAGCAAACAGCCCAAATAACAGAAATCGTCCACCAGTTCGATACGTTGTCCGTCCACACAAACTCTCGTTGAAGGCCTCTGAGAGACCCACATCTGTTTGCATTTGTCGGGACGAAGACGAAGTCCATAGGCTGCGGCATACTCCGAAACGAGGTTCACAATCCTTTGCAGTTTTGCGTTGTTTTCAGCGAATAACACAAGGTCGTCGGCGTACTCCAGGTTGACAAGGGAGCGTCCTGATGGTGTTAGGATCACATCCGCAGGAAACTGTTCTGCAACTCTACGCATGATGTCATCAACGGCGAAGTTGAAAAGAAAAGGTCCTGCAACGGCTCCTTGCCTTACTCCTGTTTTCACCTCGAAAGCTGACGTAAATCCGACGGGTGTACGAACTGCTGCTGTTGTTCCTTTGTTCATGTCCTCGATTAACCGAACATACTTTTCCGGGACTCCATCTGCTCGCAGAGCATTGAGCAATCGATCACGATGAGGAGAGTCGAACGCGGCTTCAAAGTCCAAAAAAGCAAGCTGTAATGGCTTCGAAAACCGCTGCCACGATTCAATTACTCTTCTCACGACGAACACTTGGTCGATGGTCGATCTTCCTGGTCGAAAACCGGCTTGCTCATCTCTGGTCGTTCCTTCACGATGTTTGATAAGTCGCTCGAGAATGATACGTTCTAAAACCTTGTACATGACACGAAGTAGAGAGATTCCTCTGTAGTTCTTAGGATCCGTGACGGATAGCTTCTTGTGAAGAGGTACGATGATCGCATGTCTCCACGAATCGGGTATCCTTTCGCTCATCCATATAGCACGCATGGTGTTGGTCATTTCACGAATCCCAGACGGAGGAAGAGCTTTAAGCATTTCAGCAGTGATGTTGTCATCTCCACCTGCCTTTCCATTCTTCATTTTCCGGACACAATCCAAAACTTCAGACTCAGTCGGCGGTTCCTCACTGACATCGTAATGTGCTCTCTGAACATGCGGGAGCTCAGGTACTGATGACGCTGGCCGATTCAGTAGTGAACTGAAGTAACCCTTCCATATTGGCAGCGTCGCATCACCAACTGCAACTCCATTGGTAGTGTTCAGGACAGGAGAACATCTCTTCATCTTCCCGCTATACTGTCGCAGCAACGTGTAGGCTTTCCTCGGATTCTTCTCCCAAGCCTTCTCGAACTCCTTAGCTCTACACGTCCACTCTCGTTCGCGGTCCTTTTGAAGCTGCCGACGCAACTTCCTCCTCAGACGCTTCTCCTCCAAGAAGTTTCCTGCAGTTCGGAGAGCACATACTCTGTTGTAGGTAGATGTAGTTTCTTCTGAGACGTAGGCGAACTTCTTCTTTGGCTGTACAACCGGGAGTGCCTCTTTCGAAGCGTCCTGGATGCACTTGACAAAAGAATCCGCGTCGCAAAGTTTCTTGTTAGTCCGTACTCCGATGTGAATAGAAACGCGTTGTCGAAAATTCCTTCTGCACTCTTCATCTCTGAGACTTGTCATGTCAATCCTCTGGAGAGGCTGAGCCCCTCGCTTCCTCTTATGAATCCTCGCAGTGAAGTTCAACAGAACAGGACGGTGATCCGAATCGAATGCGACATCCCACACAGCTCTAGACCTTCGAATGTCCGATACTGGAATATTCCTCGTCAGGACATAGTCAAGCTGTAGCTTCAAAGTTGTCATCTTCCGCTTCCGCTGCTCTTCTGAAGATAGCCGGGTTGGTCCCTGCCACGTAAGCTGATGGCGGCGATGATTCCTCTTGAATGTCGATGCATTAATCAGACCACTGCGTTCACAAAAGTCGACAAGGCGGTAGCCATTGTCCGATGTTTGCTCCACTGGGTAGACCCATTTACCGAGTACTTCGGATTCCTGATCAAGTCCCATCTTCGCATTTGCGTCAATCCCCACGACAACAGCATGTTGACAAGGTATCCTGGCCAGCAACGTATTGAGTTCCTCATAAAACGCATCCTTCGAATTGTCTTCGGCGGTTTCAGTAGGCGCATGAGCACTCACTATCCACAGATTGAATCCTCTGTGATCCCGCAGTCGTACGAATGCATTCCGGCACGACGTTGAGCCAAACTCCTTGACCATACCATTGAAATCCTTCCTTACAGCTATTGCACAGCCTCCAACTCTCCTATCGTCAGCGTTACCGCAGTAGATGGTGTACTCTCCGACGCTGATGACGGGTCTATCCTTGAGGCGGGTTTCCTGCAAAGCAGCAAACGGTGCATGGAAATAGCTCAGAAGCCTGGATAGCGCAGTTTTTGGATATCACTCGACAGCGATCGACAGTTCAGAATTGGCGAAATTGGTGGCTTGTGGCCAAAGACTCCATGACTCCTTAGGTACGGATCCTAAGGTGTTATGGACCAGAGGCCTTGGTGTGCCGGACGGCGACACCTTTATGCAATGTGCGGGATACTTTCGCGATATAGTTGTGCACGCTATATCGCTCGAACGTTCCCTGTGTACACTCAAACGTCTGCTGGGTTCAGTAGAAGCAGGGGCACCAACGAGCAGGTACCAACAGACTTGTATACACACCCCCCTATGTTATGTTATGTTATGTTATGTTGTGTTATGTTATGTTATGCTATGTTATGTTGTGTTATGTTATGTTATGTTATGTTATATGTTATATTTATATTATACTATATTATCTTATGTTATGTTGTGTTATGTTATGTTATGTTGTGTTATGTTATGTTATGCTATGTTATGTTATGTTATATTGTGTTATGTTATATTTATATTATGTTATTGTATGTTATATTTATGTTATGCTATGTTATGTTATATTTATGTTATGTTATATTTATGTTATACTATATTATGTTGTGTTGTATTATATTTATGTTATGTTATGCTATGTTATGTTATGTTATGTTATGTTATGTTATGTTATGTTATGTTATGTTGTGTTATGTTATGTTATGCTATATTTATATTATTTGTGTTATGTTATGTTATGTTATATTATATGTTATGCTATGCTATGTTATGTTATTGTATGTTATGTTATATTATATGTTATGTTATGTTATGCTATATTATGTTATGTTATGTTGTATTTATGTTATGTTATGTTATGTTGTGTTGTGTTATGTTATGCTATGTTATGTTATGTTGTGTTATGTTATGCTATGTTATTTATGTTATGCTATGTTATTGTATGTTATGTTATTGTATATTATCTTATGTTATGATATGTTATGTTATGTTATGCTATGTTATGTTATGTTATGTTATGCTATGTTATGTTATGTTATGTTGTGTTATGTTATGATATGCTGTGTTATGTTATGTTATGCTATGTTATTGTATGTTATGTTATGTTATTTTATGTTATGTTATGTTGTTTTAGGACGATGCCGCTTTCTTTAATCGTGGGTATATTGATAGTGTGTTTGACTTACGTGGCCATTAACATATCATACTTTGTCGTCTTGTCGCCCGCTGAGGTGAAGAACAGCACAGCTGTTGCTGCGGTGAGGTTTTTCGTTATTGTAGAATAAATACAGGGTTTTTTTTTGTCAAGTTCCCCCAGATTTCAGAGTAGTTTATTTTTCTATTCATTTATTTATGCATTTATTCTAGTAAATTGAAACAGTATTTTTGCGTTATATAAGTGGAAAGGATTGAACTTTCGTTTAATAATTATTTTATTTTATTTTTGATTTCACTTAATTTTATTAATTAATTAATTTATTTATTTCACAGTTCTTTATTTTCTTTTTATAATCTCTCATTGTATTTTATTTTATTTTATCTATGTTTTAGAGATTCATCTTCCGATTTTTGTTATTTTTTAGCAGAAAAAAAAAGTAAAAATGAATTTATCATGTGTGTGAGAAGCGCTGTAGATTTCAAATTTGACAGGAACCTCTGAAAATCGTTTAGTGGTAAGTTGTGTTGAGGAGTTTGTGAAGAGCCACCATTGGATTGGTGTGATCCCTTGTCGTCCCCTCTCCCACTATATCTCTGCCTTCTTTGTTTTCACCTTCTGGCCGTCCGGATCCGATATTGCTGCCGCGGTCTCATGCACTAGGTGAGACATGCGTATGCGCAGAAATCAGGGGATCAGCATTTACACCTCAATCAAACTGGTGATTTTAGAGAATCTGGATTCTAAACTTGAATTTGACGCTTTTATGCCATCATTTCTGAGGAAAGAGGGGCACAGACGTATTGGGACGTCGGCGTTGAAAAGTTGACTCAAAAGCTGAATTTTTCGATGACTAATCCGTTTTTTTTTTCAAGAACTCCTCGAATTTTCAAGTGCTTTACGAATAAGAAAACCCGAAGCGATTGGCTAGGTCTCGTGATGCAAATTTCGTTTTCTTAAATCTACCGAATATTCGAGAAAACGAGTGTTTTGTTTTCTCGAATTACCCGTTAATTCAGTTTTTTTTCAGTTGTCGAGTTTCGTATCGATCAAATGTTTTAGAAAACACAGAAATTATCAACCGGGTGAATTCGAAAACTCAGAAGATTTGAATTCGAATGGATTGAATATTTGAATATTCGAATGATTCGATTTGGGCCGCATGGGCTACGTAAACTTTCCTAATAATAACAAACTTCAAGTGTTTTAGGACTTTGCTCAGAAGACGCTTGGCAATTTTTCGTATGCGATTCCGTTTATGGTAGCGCTGTTATTGATTGGCACGCTCAACAGCAATATCTTCGTTGGATCAAGGTGATTATAGAATATTGATATTCGCAATATTTTTGAAATATTAATGATTTTGAAGGTTCATGTATGCGGCGGCTCGTGAGGGTCATCTGCCGACGTTTTTGAGTTGTCTGCATGATGAGTCCAACAGTCCGAGGGCAGCGCTAATTGGACAGGTTGGCAATTGGGATGGATTCAGAGGACCGCCAACATTTTGTCGTCTGAGGCGGCGTTCAGAGTTCACTCGCGACGCGATGTTATAATCAGCCTACGTTTCGATCAAGCGACGTCGCGTCGCGTCGTCGCTGTGCGTTCTCAGTGAAGAGGCGAGATACATTCGAAATGACGAGCGATTCGCCATCGCGCGGCGTCAATCGCGTCGCCTTGCAATGCAACGCGACGCGATGGCAAACCATTTCCTGCTTTTTTCAGTATTTTTCTATAACACAACCAAATATTACAATAGAAGGAATAAAATAGGCTTATCTAGGATCACAGGCACTCAAAAGAACACGAAAAACTGTTGGTTCTGCTAGGAAAAAATGCCGTAGCTTCTTCACAAGAAATTGTGTATGTAAGCGGTTGCGCGTAGTCGCCCAGCGTTCGCGCAGCGTTTACACCTAGATACCTACGCAACGCGATTTTCGCGTCGCGTTGACATGTGCTATCGCGTCGCCCGTGAAAACTCTGAACGCCGCCTAAAGTTTGAACTTCTCAACGTATGCGTCCATGTTTTCCAGCTAATCTGCACATTTGCCGTGTCCTTCATCGATGTCGACACGCTAATTAACTATGTGACATTTGTGATGTGGTCACAAAAAGTGGTTACGGTAGCCGCACTACTGTATATACGTTACAATAGGATACCGGTGGCGCAGAGTGAGTTCAGATTTAATTTTTCAAATGAGGCTCAGAGATTTGCTCGGCTCGGTTATAGCCAAGCGTTCAAACGGGATTGAGGGACCGCTCCGCGTTCCTTGCGCAGAGCGTGCAGCGTTTGTTGTGGCCTAGGAACATAGCACTCTAATTGAAGAAGTTAGGCCGGACGGGAAGTTCGCAGTGCGTTCTACATTCGCGTCCACTAAGCTATGGACAGCCAATGCGGCCTCGCTAGACGCTTTGCGAATGGAACGCAAAGCGGTTCCTAAATCTCAGCGAGCACAGAAGTGTATTCCGCCCCTCTCAGAAAAATCAAAACAAGTTACTTGTAATATAAATGTAACTCACTTGAATGTCTCAAGTAACTTACATTTATATAACATGTAACATACATTTATATTACATGTATCTTAAATTTATATTACAAGTAAGTTACACTTATGTTACATGTAACTTACATTTGAATTTTCACCATGGGTGGCCATCAAGTGACCCAGAGGCACGCGACGCAGAGGGCGTGTCCCAGACCACACATTACGCAGAAAGATGCTGAGCTGGGCCTTCCCTGCTGGTGTGGCGTCAAGTACCTCAAACTTGGGTAATTGAACCAACAGCAACGCCAGTCGTAAGTCTGACCCCTCGAATGCGTCGTACATCAGCCTTGTAAATATCTTCTTGGCCAATTTAAGTTACTTGCGACTTATATTGTGCCATTTAAGTTACATGTAACATATCGGAGGCGCACTGCACACAGGATCCTCTCAGAGACCGAAAACAAGTTACTTGTAACATATCTAAGCCGATGTAAATTACTTGCGACTTGTCTCAAGTCATTTAAGTTACATGTAACATATCGGAGGCGCACCGCACGCAGTATCCCACCGATATCTTACATGTAACTTAAATGACTTGAGAGAAGTCGCAGGTAACTTACATCGGCTCAGATATGTTACAAGTAACTTGTTTTCGGCCTTTTATGTTACAAGTAACTTGTTTTCATTTTTCTGAGAAGTGTACAAAGTGTTCTCTCAAAAATCGAAAACAAGTTACTTGTAACATTTCTGAGCCGATGTAAGTTACTTGCGACTTATCTCAGGTCATTTAAGATACATGTAACATATCGGAGACGCTCGGCACGCAGTATCCCGCCGATATGTTACATGTAACTCAAATGACTTGAGATAAGTCGCAAGTAACTTACATCGGCTCAGATATGTTACAAGTTACTTGTTTTCGGCCTTTTATGTTACAAGTAACTTGTTTTCATTTTTCTGGGCTGGTAATTAATATCAGAAAAGTACTAGCCCACTGCGCTTATCCAGAGGTGATGCCAGCCACCGGCTGATTCGCTGCGCCTGTGGTAAATTCACACAGCGGGCGTACCGAACACGGTGCGAAAAGTCACGCTTTCGCATAGAAAGCGTTCCGATATTGTATCGATCGCGGTCGAAAATGCTATTTGTACCAGATGCGAATTTGCTTACTAACCGCGCCACGAATTGATGCACGCTGTATATACGCCTGAGCTGCGTTGCAACAGCTCACAAAACTTTTTCAATGCGTGCAGACAACGGTTAGTCCCCAAGCTGCCAATAACATCCACTGTGTCGCAAAGCATATCGATCGCGACCTAGGATGTACCGTCCGCGTGGCAGGCGCATTGACCACGAGCAATGCGCACCCTTCGCGTGACAATGCGGACCGACCGCTTTGCAATGCGTACCATCCGCTTGGCATTGCTTATCAACCGCGTTCCAAACTGTTCCATACGCGCGACAGGCGCATCGATCGCGTAGTAAATTGTACCCTCCGTGACCGCTTCGCAATGCGTGGCGTTTGCGTGGCAAAGCGTATCGACCCTGTCGCAAAGTGTACCATCCACGTGGCAATGCGTATCGACCGCATAGCACTCAGTGCGCATCAACCGCGCTAATTTTCTGATTGCGTGCGGATTTTGGTGGGTGCGTCGTCCATTTCGCTCTCGGCACGCTTGTTATCCGCGCTTGGTACACTCCATTGTGAGAGAAGGTTATAGCAAAAACGAATCGTGTCCGACCTCCTTAAAGACGCTTGTAGGATAACCTGCGCCGTGAAGGATGACCCAGTCATCGGCCGCAAGTAACCCTAAAGCGTCCCTTATTAGAAGCGCCTCGTAGTGCTAGTAAAATCAGAGTATGATCATAGACTTTTAGATGCTATCCAGGTGCCCGTCGGGCTGTCGATTCTGTTCCTGATTCTCAGTGTAGTACTGGTCTTAGTGCCGTTTGTTGAAGAACCTTTGGTGAGTTAATTTACATCATTTATTTCCACGAGAAAAATTGAATATTATTATTTTTCAGGTTACTGCTACGGGTGTCGCGGTGGTGTTCAGTGGCCTGATATTCTTCTACGCTCTAGTGAAGCCGGCAGAAGCTCCGCAAGTCTTGCGCGTAATCAACGGTAGGAGAATTTATCAGTAGCTCTTCCATCTAGATATTTTTTTTAAAGATTAGACCTCAAAAACGGCCAAAATCCTTTCTGGTTCAGAAGATCTATCGCTATGTCGCAGGAAGTCGCGCGAAAAAGAATAGTGTAACGATAGCGGCGAGTTAGAACCGCACGGCAAAACCTCATAGTGTGCAGCTAGTGTTGGCATGGTTGAAACGCACCAGCAGTGCGCTAAAGCGCGCATTCGATGGCGCAATGCACCATGATTGCTTACGCGCGTAAATCAAGCGGCGTAGAATAGTCCGGAATCTTCTGTGTCGGAAGTTTTATCCTAAAATCGGTGCCTTTTTTCGTGCGTTTTTTCCGCTCATAGACAATTATGGTTTATTGCGCCATCGAGTGCGTGCGCCAGTGTCCCAAGTTGGCATATAATACACCGCTAAAACTTTGCACGCTTCATATTTTGTCAAATGAGCTAGCAAAACGTTGGTGCGCGCTTTGGATGGCGCAACGCTTTATCGTTGTTCGTAGGCGGAAATCAAGCAGCGAAAAGCGGTGCGAAATCACGCTAAATCCGTCTAAAGTTTCTTTCCGAAGGCAGTGTATTTATTTAGTGCGCATTCTTGCTCACAGACGATTATTGTTTATTGCGCCGTTGCGTGCGCGCGCTAACCTGCGCGAGTGTGCGCATGCGCGCTCTCCAAATAATAGTGAACGTGCCAAGGCGCGCGTTTCCGAAGGCGCGATACACATTCAGTCACGCTGATTCGAATGCTGTTTTCTTCCACCGCCTTGCGCGCACATTGACAAGCATAACGTTTGATTATGCAACGCGACATAGATTGCGCGCGCCAATTTTTCTGTTGTTCCAAGCTTCCAAGCTAGCGTACATGAAGGATGCTGCGCCCACATCAAATATTGTTAAGCGCGGTAACAGAAAATAGGCGTGCGAATAAAATGGTGCGATACCCGTCGTTTTTCTTTATCTTGCTCGAATCTGCCCGTCACGCGGCCAAGAATTGCGCTGTTCCGCGCGAAACGGTACTGGTTTAACGCTCCATAGACTGCGCTAGCCAATATTCTGGGTTGGCATACGCCATCGAAATCGCTTGCGTTAATTTTAAGCGTGCATATACATATTAATGTCCGCGCGCAATCGCGTCTAATGCCTTAGTCGCTTTTTCACGCAAACTAACGCCGATAGTGGTAAAAAATCGCGCTGATTTACATGCGCAACCTTCAGCGCGCATGAGAGCGCCAGATTTTTATCCGCTGTGCGGGCTCGTTTGCGCTCGAAAGCAACTCTGATATACCGCTTCTGTGAGTGTGCGCGCACATTCGCTTTCCTTTCTTTCCATTCATTATATCTTTTTTTCAGAGAAAATGACGCGTTTCACTTGCCGATTGCTGTACTGTCGGCCAGATCTGAAGAAAGTCGTGAAGGAGGTGGCTAAGAATAGTGACGAACTTCGTGGGCTTGGCGCGTCTACTTAACACAGTTAATATTCAACACAGACCACGATTGGGCTACGATTTGTTTTTGTGAGCCATATACTGTTTTCTAGCTCGGATAGATCTAGGACCCTTCTGGCAGATTCATACCGCATTGTTGTTACCTACTCAGTTCGAGGATTTTTATTTTTCGGCATTGGTTTGGAGGACCTACCTATGCGTCGCGCGATTCGTGCGACGTCAAAGTAAATCCTCTGAACCTGAAAATCTACTTTTACTGCATTACAGGGTGGTTTCTGTACCTCACTGTGACGCTAAATATTGTATTTCCTGCTTTAGCTTTCATTTCATAGAGCCCGAAGTCTATGTTCTGGGTGATTTGCACGGCTCTCGACGCGGAATCGACCGCGTCGCAGTGGCTGATGCGCGATTATAATTTTGAGCTACGGTACCTAGTGTGCTATAATCGAAAATCGCGCTTGAACTATGATAGCCTATGTGGCGCGGCCGTTTTTAAAGTTTCATCGCGGCGCGACGCGGTTACGCGCCATCTGCAGATAGCGTGCTGCGCTTCGATTTGCGTTCAGAGCATGGCATCGCGCTGCGCTTCGATTTGCGTTCAGAGCATGGCATCGCGCTGCGCTTCGATTTGCGTTCAGAGCATGGCATCGCGCTGCGCTTCGATTTGCGTTCAGAGCATGGCATCGCGCTGCGCTTCGATTTGCGTTCAGAGCATGGCATCGCGCTGCGTATATTCAGCAGCGGCTTCTTCGCGTCACGGTTTATGCGAATCGGTACCTAGTAGCCATGACTCCATTACTACTACCCCAGGGTCAAAATATCTGTGCCCTAAAGCGGTTATTTGAGGCACTGGGTTTGCAGACACCGTGGCATAGGCACGCGCCTAAAATGGCGCGGCATACCATAGTTGCTCTTCCGCTCTGATGTTTGGAAAAGGCGTGAATAACCGCGCTGTTTCATGCGCGATTGACGTTTCGCACCCAGCTGGCACATGCCACTGAAATCGATACGCGCGACTCCTGAGTGCGTGCGCAATCAAGGCGTGTCCGCGCGTTCGATGGCTCAGTACGCGAACGTCGCTTTCGCTCTCGGATGCTAGCGAAACGCACCCGCAACCCCACTGTTTCAGTTGAGAATGTTTTGATGTGCCCACCCATTTCCTATGTGGGCGCGCTGGATGATGCGATACGCAACAGTCGCTTCTGAACGTGGAGTTACAGAGAGTCGAGTTGATTTTTTTCTCAAACATATCGCGCCCGATCTTCCTAAAAAACCTGTGATTTTGCGCGTGCATTTAGTACATGCGCGCGCAATTCAAGACGCGATACACTATCGCGAGAGCGAAAAATCACTTCAAGTTAGGTGCGCCCAATTCAGCGCTAATTTTCGTCGTTTTTTCTCAATCATAAGCGCACAGAATCAAAATAATGGAACACGCCGGCAAATGCGTGCACTTCATATTTCAGTGCGTGCGCTTCTGAGAACGGTGCGCGCACATCTTTCATGGCATTTGGCAGCTCAGACCTATGTGCTCGCCAGAAATTCATTCAAAAGGCTTTTTACAGACGCGGAGCTGGCAAAAGCCATTGAATTTTGCTTCACCGACGCACAACGCACTTGGTGGCTTTGCGCTTATATATGCGCAAGCGGATGGGAAAAAATCCCACTGATCGGTATTTTCGCGCTTTCCACCCATGTTTTTGTGAATTTTCGCGCGTGCTTTCAAGCGAAGCGACAATGGTGTATCACGCCAGAGAACGCACGCTCCTGCGTCGCATGTGTGCATTGCGCAAAATATTAGTGCGCACGCCTTCTCACTGGGGTATGTGTGCACCTGCATTCAAAAAAATGAGGCCAAGCTACCGTATGCCTACCGTAGTCATCCGATAGCCAAATCCAACCTTTGTTAATGTCCTAGATGGGGTAATAGTAGTGGAATCAGTTTTAAAACGCTTGTTACATGTACGTTATTGCATTATCCTTTCTAAATAAGTGAAGTCCTTCTGAAGTTATGGCCTTGACAAGTCATTCCCGTCAATGTCTTCTTTCACTATTGTTCTTGACTCTTGTCAACGTATGTTGAGTTATGTTGTCGCGTTTGTGCAATAAAGATCCATTGTTGAGTGGACCTGCAGTGAAACCAATGTGATCCGTTGAAATATCAGCAGGTTACGTTCAATGAAAGATTGTTGATTTGTGGTTCTTACTTTGTATTTCGGAGCGAAATTCACTTTGTTCCTCCGCGTGCTCGCGCGCAGCGAGTGGAGAGAGAACAGGTCTGGGGAAAAGCCGCTTACGCGTGCGCACGCATGCGAAGAACCCGGGTGAATTTTACTACGCAATAGAGATTATGTGTGCCCTGTTGCGTCATAGTATTCACTCGCTGCGCGTTACACACCGATCGCCCTTCAAAAAGGGGCTCTAATATGTTTAGGGAGGCGGTCATGATGTGGCCCTCGAGTGGCTGTAGAAGGACTACCGACTTTAGTGTCCCTGTAAAATGACACTAAAGCGTAGAGCTTACTTCCCGCGACGGGCGACAGGACATAGTGTTTGCGATACAAATTGACCGGAAATCGATATTGGTGATATACACTGTCGCTGTCGCGGGAAGTATGCACTAGGCCTTAAAGGCAAGCGCGACCACGATACGAATGATCGCCCCTTCCATTCCCATAGCGCGCGGCGTTTCACGCTCGCATCTACTCTTCACGGCTGTAAGCTCGATTTAGCTGGTAGCACCGATAAGTCGCGACGACTGTGCGAGATCGTGCTGTGCTTCTTTGAGCCAAATTCCGGTCCGCAATTGCGTCTCGACACGCTTTTCGGGTGCGCGCATTCAAGTCGGAAGAGTTTCCCGCGCCGCAGCCGCCGATCCGTTGACTCTAGGTGGATTTTCGAAATGGAAACTAAACAAAATTGAAGAAAACTATAAAAAAGCCACATTGATTGGGCTTTGGCGCCGGAAACTAGACAGACTCGAGCGCGTGCGGCCGCAAAGCGTATCGAGACGCAATTGCGGACCGGAATTTGGCCCAGAGAAGCACAGTATGCTGTGTCTTCTCGCCCATACTCTCACTGTCTCTACCATCGCTCCACACACATACACTTTGGGAATCGTTCATAGGCCCGGTACACACCTGCCGCAACGCAAGACAGTGCGTACCCGTCACAACGATTTTGGATCGATTTGCAACAAAAAGTCGCCCGCCGCGGGAAGTATGCACTGGACCATAACTACACCGCGAAGAGGCGCCACACTGCGCAATCCTACAACCTCGACCTAGACCGTCCTCTCCCCCCCCTCCTCGTATGATCAATACCGGGACATGGCATGGTGCCGCGTAGCTGCCATGTGTCTAACGCGGCATTTATAATCTCCACGTTCGACTCTCGATGAACCTCGGCATCAGGATAATAGTTGATACTTTGACTGTAGCAGGCACGAGGGAGTATGGCTTTATTGGAAGACTAACGTTTCGGCGGTCTCGCCCTCTTCGGAGTCTGAAAAAAGGTCGAATCTATGTGTAAAATTACTCGGCCAAACGTAGTTTCTCCCCTACAGAAATTCAAGACAAACATTTATACTTCCGCCGCCGGGCGACGGGGCACAATGGTGTCGTTTATACTTTTGCCGCAGACCGGCAGGCTGAAGTGCCATTCTATATTATAGTTACTGCCATACGGCGCGATCAGTATGACAGAAATGCACTGTGACGCGCCGCTCCGTGGACAGGGGCTCTCTACATACCGAGGGAGTTGTCCCGACTTTTGCGGCTCCAATTCCACTCGGGACCACATCGCTTGCTTTGAGTAGCGTGGCGTTTCGAACTGCGAAGACGGGACAACTCCTCCCTCTGCATAGAGAACACATGACCCCCACTCCGCGGCTTGAGTATAAACGACCCCTAACAGGATTGCAGTGCGCCGCGTCACTCAGCGGCGGTAGTATAATTGACGCCTTATTCTACATGAAATATACAGCCGGTATGAGAGGCGCTAACCTTTTCGGTTTTCTCCTGCCGGGGTATATAGCGTTGGCGCAAACTCGGTGCACATATGGTGCCCTCGTAGGAACTTGACCAGTGAATAGGAGGGGCTGCGCGGCAATAGATCGTCACCTGCGGATGAAACCCCGCTGAACAGTGGTGCTGCGAAAGCCACAACGCCCCTGGCAATGACCGCGTCTCTTCCATTCGCTCGACTAAATTTGGCGGAAGGTTTTCATGTTACAACATACGTGCACCTAGTTTGCGCCAATGCGAAGCACACCGTCTAGGGGTAACCGAAAGGTCAGTGTGATCCGTGCCAACTCTAGAACTAATAGATGAAAGCTCGGGGAAATGCACACGATCTCGGTCCTGAACGGAAAACAGTACACAGAGTACTTATTTCGATTTATATTGCAAATCATATTACATCACAACTTCAACACTTGCGAAGAATAACAAGAATTTCACTCAGCAAAAGACTACTCAATCCTCAGTAACCATGGAGGAGCCGTATTGATCCACTTACAATTGTAATGTTCTAAAGACCAATGGCCCTGTAGTGGTCGCCACATATGGAATTGGGGATGAACAACGAAAGTTGTGGTACGCGCTCGATCGCGGCAGGGGTGAAACTCATTGTGAGACCCGAACCAGTCCGACCAGCTGAGTGCGCACCTCAGCGACACATTTCGACTACAGGATCGATCACGCCGCAGGCTCCCCTCGGGAATGATAGCATCGCCTGTGCAATGCCGTCCGCCCGGAAGACAAGTTCTAGCCTTAACAGGGAGCCCCTATGGGCTTCAGCTTGTTGCTGGGAGGAGCTGCACAAGCCTAGTGATCGAGTCTGCCAAAGACCTGTCGGGCCTAATGCCCCTAGCTACGGCTGTGCCAGCGAGTACTGTGCTGATTATCTAATTTCGCGTCTGATAATGGATCGTCATAAGAAACTTTTGCCAAATTGGACCTGGATCAGATGAGTAAATCTAGTAATAAAGCAAATACCGGATTATAGAATGGATGAGTATATATAATAGCAAAGCAGAAGCAAAAAAAAAACAAATTACATCGCAACCAGACCAAATATACCCTCTGCCCCAATCTGACCCATACGCCATTAAGAGCCGATATATATTCCATACTCGTGCGCCGCACTACCACACGATTCCGTATTACCATGAGCAACTTCTAAAACGAAACAGCACATGTAATATGTATACTCAGTCCCAATCTAGTCAGCCATCGCTGAGTCCAGAGAAGCAGCGCTTCTTCTGAGTCTTTAGTACTAGACGCGCATGGCTTGTTGATCGAATGCACAGCCCACAGCGGCGTGACTCCCCGCTGTAGGGCTTCCCGGAGTGATGAGAGGGCAGCCTCGGAGGGAGTGCTGCGTCTTTGCACTCTGCGACTGCTGACTCGATTTGCAACGAGTATAACCGATAAGCTCCTGCTGATGCTTGTGACTGGCATTTTTCTTGACCTACTCACCTAGACTCGTTCGAATTTGCGCGCATTCCTGTTTTTCAGGGTGTCATACTCACGCATAGCGTTACGAAATTCAAATAATCCACACCGTTCTCAGTGTGACAAAGGTGAGAAACATTATACTATCATCATCGAATCTGAAACGATACACACAGAAGAAATGTGATTGGTTAGAGATAGCATAAACGCACAAAAATGCAGTGTTCACGAAGGAAAAAGTCCGTTTCCTAGTCATAAAGTAAGCTTTGGGTCTCTCTAAGAACACTAAGAACGGAAGTACGACAAAAAACCACCAGGAAATGAATCAAAACCTCGTGGACCAGCCACCCCATTGGACCATCCCGCCCACGTCATCTGACAGTTGTCCTGCGCTGTTTTCACCAGAGGAACAATTGCCGATTTTTCGAATATTATTTATCGTGGAGGATTCCAAAATCCAAGCATGTGCATTATTTTAATAGAGTTTTCGGTATAAAGAAAGGAAAAAAGGGCACCTAGCGAAGAAATTTGGAGCGCGAAACCAAATCCGACGTTAGGTTTGACGCTTTGTCTGCAGCCTCCATGAACACACCTGACAGGCGTGATTAAAAATTTCAAAAAGTTTCTTTGAACAGTTTCCTCCTGTATTTGAGTATTGTGTAAGGTCTTTTCCCTATTAACCTCTCCTTAGTGAACATACCTACTCAAACACATCAAAAACTATAATACGGCTTCTTATCGGTAACACTGCATTTAAATTACGATGAAGAATCCGCAGCTTGCTCTAGAAAGTTTCCGAAAGCTTACCAGTTCCTGGTCGAATTCAAATATATCTCCGAGAAAAGGTCATAGCAGCAACTGCATCCTTGAAACTAAGTAAAGTCGAATGAACCATTCCAACTACAGACTGCAACACAGGGATATGCTTAATTGAAGGCTTTATACAGAAAAAAGGATTCCTCTACCTTTCCTCGTCGATACGCATCCCAGACCATCGAAGTAGCAGAACCGCCCATCACACTCGGCATTAATAGAATATCGCTTCTATTTTATGCCTATCACCAGCTCTGTAATTCCAATAGCCTGCGGAACAAGACTAAGGGCTTTGCAAAACTCTGTGGACTCACCTGTTCGTAGTATGGCGCCATTTTGCCGACTGCGCATGCGAGCGCACAAAGTGATACTGGCTGTCACGATCATTCTGTGAGCTCGTATGCGGAACCGGCTTGTGAAAAGTTCGTCCTGGACAAGCTACAGATTCCGTAACAACCAGCACCTCACGCTGCACAACGGCCTTGAACCACAGTGAAATATGGCCAGCTGAAATTGGCACGCGATTTCCACTGCCTCGCGGTCGTTTGAGGCCACTGTCCGGCGTCACAAGCTCGCTCGTCACGGCCTAAGAAACTTGTCTTGGACGATGCTAATGAGCTGAAGTGGATCAATGGGCGTTTTGGAGCTCAAGGAGCTGTTGGTTACATTATTATATACCTGTCAGTTGTGCCATTAGCTTAGACTGGGCAACTGCAAACACGCTTCGGGACGGGGTGGAACGTAGGGCGATTTTGGTAAAACACTCCCCAAAGCTTCGGTTGATTCAAGAATTTAAACGAAACCCTATCCTCCTTAGCCGGGAAATGAAAAAACGGCAAAATTCTATTGAAGATAGAAGAGATACACCCCCACTCCTTTCTTTTCGACCATCAATATCCACGTTTACGTTCAGAATAATATGGGGTCGTAGGCGTATATCTCACCGAACGTCTCCATCCCCGCGAAGCTCGCACGGGATTAGTCAACAGGCGTATTTGGCCAATCGCAGAGGCTCTTTGGAGACGGGGATGATCGGGGAAGTGAATGCATACGACTCAAGTAGGACAGGAGGGGGGTGGGGTAATTTTCGCTATTCATCCCTTTCAAATAGGCACCCACACAGCGCAGACAAGTTGATCGGGCTAGCCTACACCACTTCTCCCCTATAAGTGCCGCCGAAAAATGCTGGGCGGGACCAGAAAAAGAGCAAATTGTGGTATTACTTAAGTAACCCTCACCCCTCACAGCTCGCCGCCTCCGTTCTCGACGGAGGCCTGCTGGTCGAGCTATGAACTACCAGGGGTGTTAGTAAATGGGGTGTTAAACGCGAACAAACCGTCACCTTCAAGCCGCCAACATGCCGCGCAATAAATGACGTAGCGCCGCCAAATTAGCGCGAACAAACCGCCACCTTCTGGCCGGCAACGAACCGTGACATAGTTAGATGCCGCAGAGCGCCAGCACAAGGTTGTGAGTGGTGACCTTTGAACAGCGGTGGTAACTCGGTTAGGGCATTGTTTTCCTTACGCGTTATCGATCGGTACCAATCGAAATTATCGACTTTTAAAGACATCTCACCGAACGTGGCTGTATTTAGTTTCCATGGTTTGGGGATTGAAGCCAAAACCAGGCAGCTCAACCTTCGTGGATGTTGTAGCCACCCGACTGTACAAATTCTAGGGAACATGTGAGCAGGATGCTTAAAGATATAAGTTTCATTTTGAAAGTGATTACCCTATGGGTTTAAGAGTTGTTCGTTGCCATATTCATCTGTAGGACAGCACTGACCGTGAGAGCGTCCGATCGGCCTGATTGCGCAGGCAGCGTGCTCTGTAACGGAAAAAGCAATAAATAAACAGAATGAACTTTCAAAGGTTTAAGGGTAAAAAAGCAGAACAATTTTCGTTACCTCTCCTAGTCGTAAGTCGGGTTCTCGGAGGTTCGCATGTATGTATGCCTAACATTAGTGCAAATAATTGAACTGCACGTGCTCATTCCCTATTCGTGAGTTTATTGAATACACTCACAGGAGGCTCCACTGTCTCGTACCATGGGCGCAGTTTCGGATCCTCTCTCTAATGCTAAAATAAATCTAGATGTCATTCAGGTTCTTTTCACTCTTTTTTTTCCTCATTTTCGGCTCAGCCACTTTCTTACAGGAGAAAGTTTTGCCGTTTCATAGCTCTTCGATAAAACTAAAAGCGCGTGAAATGTCGTCAAGATCCGGAAATACTACTGTTAAATTTTATTACAGGGCAAAATGTGTAAGTTGAATATTATTGAATATTATCCATGTTGACTGAAGCAGAGCAAAAGCGGGTTGCATTTTCGTCAGATAAACATTACATAACTAGCGGTATACGAGTTCTTTTTTAACAAATGGATCGGAAGATTGATGAAACGTAACCGTGTAGTTCATATCATGATTTTCCTGAAATACCTGCGGAGTTATCAAATCTGGGAGTTTTCCTTTTTAAAAATGGTCTTACAAAGAATTCTAGAAACCTTTTTTTCGACGGGGAAATTTTCGGCAACCGCACTGACAGTACCGACAAAGAAGATTAATATAGAACAGAGATGGAAGAAGGAACGTTGAAGGCATCAAAGTCTCTACTATTTTCTGTACCGAACTTTTTCGTATGCCGCCGGAGTCTGTACGGAGGGTCCTTGCTCATCTACACGTGGTGCAAATAACAATAGGACGGGTCTGGTCTCACCTTGGAAGCAACAAGGCTTTCTGCATCAGTTTTTATGCAGATCTGTCAAAACGGGTCTGCACAAAATCACTCGCATTAGCGAACATTTTTGGGCCTCCGTAGGTGTCTTGGGGAAAAACTGGGTGTCTGGGGAATAGAGTGCAAAGGGTAATGTAATAACACGTCCCTCTGTATTGTGGAATGGGACAACCTCTATTATGAGCTTTGATAACCTGTATTATGAGCTGTAGTAACATGTATTATGGATTGTATTAACCTGTATTTTGAGCCGTAATACATGACTGAAAGTAATGGGCGCCGCTTTGTGTCAATGTCTTGCGGGAAACAGTAGAGATAAAGCAGGTTTACTGCATTTTTTTTTAAATTGAAAACGTTGATACCAAATAGGGGTGAAGATGCCTTCAATCAATCAATAATAGTGTTTGAGTGATTGTTCTAAGTTTTTGCGAGATAGGATTAGAACAGATTACTAAAAAGCTTCTTTTTTTTCAGAAAATTGTGTTTTAGGCGCGCCTATACTTTTCAGCCAGCCCGTTTTATTAACTACGGTTACGTGCACTGTAAAGCCAGGGGCAGATTTCAAGAGCTTTACATTTCAAACATAGCTGGCAGTGCGAGCTGCCATGCTACGCGACTTCCATCGCTGCATTTGTTCCTCAAGATTTTCAGTATAGCGGTGTAGACCATGCGGCAGGGCTGTTCGCTACTGGCAATGTTGCGAATGCATAGCTCTTTACGACTGCTCCGGACTTTACAAAGTGCGTAACCATAGTTGACCTGCATGCTGTATTACTGTAGTAACCCTCACCCCTCACAGATCGCCGCCTCCGTTCTTGACGGAGGCCTGCTGGTCGAGCTGTGAACTACCAGAGTTTGGCGAGGCTATTCCCCGAGCCAGTTGTCGTTTCCTGCGTCTCGCCTGTGACTTTTTGACATTCTTGGTGCTTTTTCCAGCCGGTTGACAGGGCGGCTGCTGATCTACACGAGAAGACCCCTCACGAAAAGACTCATTTCGGTCAGGGGGAAATACGTCCTCTGGTGTCAACATCCATAGAGGCTTTCCTATCGGCTTTCCCGTGGTAGCTAAGAACTGAGTAACCATACGATGTCCAATGTCACTTCCTGGTGGGTGTTGATAGCGCGAAGATTCAACTTCAGGTTCTCCTGCACGTGTCTCAGAAGTGGGTTCTGCATCAGTCGCTAAGACCTGCCGACCACTGCCATCAGATGAAATGTTTGTACCAGAATAGTCATCTCGCCACCAACGCAGTGAATTCGTGTACGTATTGGGAATATCTGAGAATCCCGCAACAGTTTTGAATGCCCATTCCAATACCGCTCGCTCATCTTCCTCAGCTTCGTTCAGCGTTTCGATCACAACGGAATGAGCTCGTAGTACTGTTACCATACGCGTAGAATAGCCCACAACGGCCGACACATGATGCGAGATCTCCCTCATCATGCAGTCTGTTATGCCGCAACGTTTCAGGGTATCAAAAGAAGAATCTGGGTTGAAGAACTTCTGCATGAAGATTCCTTCCAGTTGGTTTTCAAGATTCGATACGGAGCTGCTTTCTTCGAGAAGTTTTCGAGTCCATAGCATCACGTCTAGGCGGCTTAGATCCAGTGGCTGTTTAAGGTGAAGAAGAACGGCTAACTCATGAAACGATTTTTTATTATTCTCGCACATCAACTGAGTCGCCTGAAGTAGTTTAACAGCGCGCACAGCTTCCTCATAGTCTGACTGATTGTCGGGGCAGGCCTCCCGGTCTGGAATCTTCAAAGCGCGGATCTTTCTGCGCACATCATTATCCGCAATCATGTACTCGATCCCAATGTGGAGTTCTTCATTTGTTAGTTCCTCGCTTGACTTGGCATCACGATATGGCGCATTTCGCGGTTCTGGATTAGGCGAATCAGCTAGTGACTGGTCCGGTGAAGCGATATCAGGATTGGATAAAGCACGAAGTGATGGACTTGCAAATGACACATCTGGATCGGACTGCGATAGCGTGCTGGACTCTTCATTAGACGTTGTGCCTCGATAAGATGAATGAGATGAAGATACATCAAGTCGAGAGCCCGACAATACTGGCCCAAGTTTTGTATGAGACACGACGAGACCAGAAGAGAGCTGATTGCTGGTGTTGCATCCGATCACATTCCAAAAGTGATCGATCCCAATGAGAATATCGATGGTGACATTTCCTTCCAGGAAATTTCCCGACGCTGGACTTTCCTCAGGTCTCAGGGATACAACTGTTTTGAAGGTGCGCGTCCACATTGGAAGACACATTGGTGTTCCATGCGACTGATCCCGTAATTCCACTTCCACCTCATACGAAGTCTCTGTGCGCCTGGATCCGCCAAATGATACGGTAGTGAAATGTTGCGGATTTTTCTGCTCTAATCCCAAAGAGTCAGCTACTTCCTTGCGAATGTAGCTCCTGTCAGCTCCACTATCCAGAATGATTGTCACCAGTTGGTCGGCATCTGTAGTGTAATTGTGAGTGAGAGCACGAAGAATCATCAGTCGCGATTCTTGAGATGAGATAGTATATCCAACCACGGCACTGCGATCTCTCACCATCTGAACACCATTGGGCAATACAGAAATAGACGAAGTAAAGTCTGAAGTCAACAAATCAGCCACCTTCTGCTCAACGATAGTATACATCTGTGCGTGCAGCTTTTCCGACAGGTCCTTTTCGCCACTATTCTCCAAATTGTCTTGAACGTGTTGATCTTCCTAAACGAGAGTAACATACATTAAACACTAATTTCTTCTAGAAAAAATGGGTAAAAATCAGATGACACCGAAAGTACTGTACTTCTCGGGGCCGGATTCCGGTCCGCAATGGCGTCTTGACACGCTCCCGAGTCGGAAGATTTTCCAGCGCCGCAGCTGCTGATCTGTTGACTCTAGGTGAGTTTTGGAAAACTTGACACAAAAAAAATGGAGACAACTGTATAAAAAGCCAGCTCGAGTCGGCGCTGGAAGCTCGACCGAATCGAGCGCGCGCGGTCGCATAGCGTTCCGAGACGCAATTGCGGATGTGGCCCCAAAAAGCACTACACTTTGTTTCATCCAAAAGAGAACCGATTAAGCACAGAGATAACTTAATTTCGCTTTCTCTGAGTCTCCGTCCGGCTCTTAAGCTAGAAATATGCTTTCTTTTTCTGTGTGCGCTTGAGAACGAATAGAAATTGAAATATAGTCGGCACGGATCATGCTGAAACTTAGCGTTCCTTATTGTGCGTTGGCGCGAACCCGGCGCACGTATAACACATATGCGCACCGAGTTTGCGCCAGCATACGGGGCGTTGCATAATTTTTCGTAATCGGAGCGACCCCCCCCCACCATCAAATTTGTTTTCCAGAATCCCAAATTTTTGCGATCGCCCAACGGCGCGATTTCTGGGCAGTTTAGGCGCTATTCATACTACTCAACGCCAGCGCGGCACGCGCGTGCCGCGCTGGCGTGGCGCTAGTGTATGAATACTTTCTACGCGCGTGACGCGCTTGCGGAGACTATGAATACTCCAGCGGCGACGCCATGGCGGAGCGGTGAAGCTGGAATGAATGAGACGATCGATAAATAATATCAGTGGATGAAAACGCCAAGACGTTTCGGGTGGCAGTATGAATACTGCAGCGGCGACGCCATGGCGGAGCGGGCGGGGCTGACGCGCGTGCCGCGCGGGCGGGGCGTCAAACCATTCATACACAAACGCCACGCCAGCACGGCACGCGCGTGCCGCGCTGGCGTTGAGTAGTATGAATAACGCCTTATATTTGATTACGAAAACATGTCAGACGCCGACGATTTGTTCAGTGGTCGGGCTCAAGCTGACATCTAGAGTTCTGCGAGCAGTGCGAGAGGTTGGGGGCGTGGCCCAAAAGCTCTCGAATTTTCAAAGTCTGCGAGCTGCGGGCAGTGCGGGAACCTGAATCAGGGTAGAGCATGAGCCACTGCGTCAAAATGAATCAGGCCACAAGTGGGCGTGGAGGTCCTTCCACAAATGAGAAACCATTACAGGAAAGCTAAACAGGAAACAATCATGGGTAGAAACTCAGAGTGGCCATCACAAAATGTTTTGGTACGCACAAGACATGATGATTCACTTCTTCACGATTCGCACTACGTGTTGTGTCCTCGCAGTGCGGCAAAAACTAAAGCCTCCCCTACCAATTTGCCGCATCGAAGCTCGCAGTCGGGTACGCTGAGAGTACGTACTGTGCTTCTCTGGGCCAAATTCCGGTCCGCAATTGCGTCTCGACACGCTTTGCGGCCGCACGCTCCCAAGTCGGAAAAGTTTCCAGCGCCGCAGCCGCCGATTTATTGACTCTAGGTGGGTTTCGGAAACCGAAAACTGAAAAAAAAATTGGAGAAAACTGTATAGAAAAGCCACATCGAGTCGTCTTTGGCGCTGGAAACTCGACCAACTCGATCGCGTGCGGCCGCAAAGCGTGTCGAGACGCAATTGCCGGCCGGAATTTGGCCCAGAGAAGCACAGTAGCTATATGCTTATACGCATCGCAATTCGCAGCTCGCAGAACTCTAGATGCCACCTAAAATCTGAGCAATGCTAGAGTCCTTCCCTTTGGTCACCACGAATATCGCGAATTTATCGGGATATCTTCACCAAATTTTCATTTTTAGACCGAAATTCTCACGGTCATCATCAAAATTTTGACTTTCGTTATTTTCATTTTACTATCACTTCGAAGAATTCTTTTTTTTGGTCGGAAATTTTTGCGACCCCCCCCTAACCTTCATATTCGAGTTAAATATTTTGCGACCCCTCCCCACCCCTGTTGCGAATTTCGCGATTCCGCTTGACCCTAGCCAAAGCACAACAAGGAACCCGATGTATCAATACGATCCGTGTCGACGTTATGTAAGAAAACCTAATTTCTCTGTAAGACCCTGTACAAGGAAACTGCGCACCCTCTACAAGAAAACCGAAATTCTAATCATTGGTAGCGCGTGCGGCGCGCGCGATGCTGCTGCTGCCTCAGTCTGCCCTCTGCGCTCTCTCTTTGACTCTAGCCTCCGTTACGCACCAGCACGCGTGGAAATCATAATAATTTCGCGTTTTTACAGCCTGTAAATACTCTTCACGATAATTTACACCCAAGATCAAGCGGGTCGTTGTATTGGACCTTGGCGGAGCTATGACTGCTTCTCTTATCGAAACATTTACAATTTCCTCCCACTTTTAGAGATAGAATTTTTTAGAAACTTTTAGAGATACGCGAGATCGCGACATTAGGGTAGCCGCCAGTAAGATCAATGACTACTTGATCGAGTTGAAATGTTTTTTCAATCGCAAAATGCTCACAGTCTCTGCCTCCAAATCATCCGTCCCCGTCTTTTCCACTGATAATGCAGAGCACAGTGCCCATCCTTCTTCTTCTTCTTCTGCAGCCTCAAAGTGGTTTTTGTCATAGGTTGAGGAACTGGGCGGCCTTCACAGGATTCGTCCAAAGCTCCATTGTTGTTAAGGAGGTACATAGGTCTCTTCGGGCGCATGAACAAGTGCGCCGCGTCGTGTACAGGAGCACCACAGTCCGGGCATGCTTCTGGTCGGCTGCTGTCGATCTTGTTGACGTAAGACATGAGCAGAATAGAATGACCACAGCGCAGCGAGGCAAGAGCACATCTGGCTCGCCTGCCGAGTTGAGATTCGGACTCGCAAACCCGAGGCGGCACCGTTCCCAAGATAGGGTTCACAGCCGCCTTTGCTAGATATCCTCGAACAAACTGGGTGTGCTCCTCACGCAGAAGACGAAGCCTTTCCATTTTGGAGTCGGCCCATCTTTGTACATCAACTTTACGAGGAGCATCGGCGAACGGCGTCCTAATCGACCTCTCTCTTATGGGCTTCATGATTCTCTTTGACGGATGATTCGGCTGCCTCAGAACATTAATATACATCTGCTGTGCCTGGAGTTCACAATGCTCCTTGACCGCCAATATGCAGGCCTCCGCGTGAAGATGCTCCACCGGGGAGCTCCTTGCACAACCGGTAGCAATTCTAAGCGCAGCATTTTGTACACGCTGCAGCTTATTCCAGGAGCTGTCAGACACCAGGTGCTGCCACACTGGTGCCGCATATTCCAGAGCCGGCTGAAGTATTGCTCTGTAGGTTCTCAATATAATCTCTCGGCTGCTTCCCCATGATGTTCCTCCGAGAGCTCTCAAGATATTAAGTCTAGCTTTGACGACTGTTTGTTTCTGTTCCGCGTTTTTGTGGAACTTCAGTGAGGGATCAAGAATAAGGCCAAGCAGCAGCAATGCCCATCCTATGGTGAAGTGGGACGAAACTCAATTGCAGGCCACCCGATTCCCCAAGCTGCTTGGACTCGTGTTGGATCCTTCGTTGAAGTTCCGTAAGAACACTGAGCAGAAGCAAGCCACAGTGAAAACAAGACTCAACGTCCTGCGTGCTCTCGGTGGAACGTCCTGAAGATGCAATAAAGAAACGATCCTGACCACGTATAAGGCTATTGTGCAACCCGCCTTGGAGTATGCTGTGCCAGTCTAGCAGCACATCGTGTCGGACTCATCTTGGTCCAAGCTGCAGCGCGTCCAAAATTGTGCTCTGCGAATTGCAACAGGCTGTTCCAAAAGCTCTCCAATAGAGCACTTACATGCCGAAGCTCGCATATTGCCAGTTAGAAACCACTGCCAACTCCAGGCGCAACAAATGTACATTAACATCGTGAAGCAGCCGAATCATCCATCGCGAAGAGTACTAAACCCGGTGATAGATAGATGTATCAGAAAGCCTTTCGCCGATTCTCCGTCGAAAATAGATGTGCAGAGATGGACCGAAGCACAACAAGAACGCCTCCGTCTCTTGCGCGCGGAGCATATCCGATTCGTGAAGGGACACTTGAGCAGTTGCCATAAACTCCATCCTGGGAGTCGCACCTCCGAAGGACAGCGAGACAGAGATGGAACTTGGCAGGCGTGCCAGGTGCACCCTTGCATCGTTGCGCTGTGGACACTCTCCCATGCTTATGTCATATTTGCATAGGATGGTTAGCAGCAAACCTGACGAGTGCCCTGATTTCGGTTGTCAAGGGCATACTACTGCGCACCTATTCAATTGCCCGAAGAGACCGACTACATTAACGTCAATAGATCTGTGGACGAACCCTACGCTAGTGGCCGAGTTTCTGAACCTATGACAGAACCCTCTGTGGCTGCAAAGAAGAAGAAGAAGAGATAGAATTCTTTAACTTCCTAAATTCTCATCTGCTGTGCATGAATTCCTCCGAACCTCCCTCAACGGAACCAAGCTGATGATGGAATAATGAGAACGATTGTGGAAAAGTCGGTACGGGCGCTGCCACCATCGCAGCGCCTAGAACAGGAACGCGGGCAGTTTTCTCGGATTTCGCCAGCCTCTTAGAGGCTATTCGTACTTCTCCACAACGCCAGCGCGTCGCGCGCGAGCGTCTCGTTGGAGTATGAATGACCTGATGCCGCGCCCACGTGTAATTCGCGTAAGGGTCCGAATAGACTCCACCCGCTAGAAGGCGCGGCAACATGCAATGGATAGGAATCAAACGTGTTGCCCCGCATGATGTATGCTCCTCCATGCCATGCTACGGCGGGTTTCAGCGACCAGAGTCTCTTCGGCCCCTAACGCGTATGACGCGCAGGGGTGTCGTCAGGCCATTCATATTCCAACGTGACGCTCGCGCGCGACGCCCTGGCGTTGTGGAGGAGTACGAATAGCCCCTAATAGGCTGCCTATGTCCGGTATAGCTGCCTGCGTTCGGCGAATTTGTTCAAAAAATGATTATTGGGATCAAAATTACAAAAACAAATGTGGTCTGAGGTGGCGGGGGAGCAGAGGAAATGGAATATTTTGGTCCCTGAAACGTGAGCACAAGAAAACAGAATCAACCAGGCTGAAGAACACGCCGAGTTCGCGGTGCAACAGCGCCAAAAACTTTCCATCGATTGATGTCGCGACCCCGCATCAATCGATTTTGATAATTTTTTTTGGCTTTTGCGAAAAAAAAAGGAAATTGCTGAAGGCGAGATTCATGCTTGGCCGCAGAAAGACAGAAAGCGGAAGAAGCAGGGCGCTCCCATTCCCACCAAATGCTTTTTTTTGTCACTGTGATTGCAGCAAAGCGTTTTTGGCTGAAGGAAAGCCCGAGAAAAAAAGGCAGGTGCTATCGCAGCGAGGGGGGTGCGGCGTCTTGACCACCGCACTTGGACACGCCATTTTCCGTGCCGCCGCGGAAGGTCGGCACCAACCCTGGGTTTTCCTTCCCCTTTCAAAATCAGAAGAGTCGTTGCGGCGCGGAAAAATGGGCGTGGCCAAGTGCGATGGCCATCTACCCCCTCGCTGCGATATCACCGAAGGGCAATCGATGATTTATCACACTATAAAATATGGGGCTCCAAGACGTTGCTCACTAGCATGCGTACGCGTCACGCTGCGGTGAATGTCGCGCGCGCGACGAACGCGGAAAAGTCACCATCCATGGTATGGTATCCAGCATTTTAAACAAGACAATTACTGTCGTTAGCGACATGAAATGAACACAGGAAGGCTAATAATGCTACAAGATATGATCCATCACTGCTCGAGAGATCGCCGCGTCGAACACAAGTGGCACGCACGCAAGCGAGGAGGTAATGATCCCATCACTACCTACTCGCTTGCGTGCGTGCCACATGTGTTCGACGCGGCGCTCTCTCGACCAGTGATCGACGATATGTCAATTTATTTGATTTCAGCAGAATGTGGGGATGCCGCGTGGCCGCCAATTTCACCGCACGCGACTATCACTGACCGCCACGCAGCACGCACCGGTGGGCAGTGTCCGCTCCCCTAAATTTGGCTGTTGTACTGTCTTTATCGGATGAAATTACGCACCCTAGTTGTGGAGGACAGCAGCACGTGTTGCTACAGCGGTTGTCTGCAACTGCGGACCGGAATTTCGCTACGATAAGAACAATACCTCTCTTGAGAGTGCGTTCAGAAACGGCTACATGTTCAACGATGAACACTATCTTTAAAGAGTATCAACTTCAATGATTCACATAGTTACCTGATGACCCAAATCGAGGCGAGCGAACTTCTCTGCCAAACTAGTGACTCCTCCTGGATCTACCTTCGTATGTTCGGTGACTACCATGATAACTAGCAGAGTACCAAATATTTAGCACACAAAGCACCTGAAAGCAGTGACATATGACAATAGTGGGCACCAAGTTGAACGAGGAACGCGAATCGAAAGAATGCGCCTATGATAACGCTGGCAGGAAGACTAGGCCAGGCTATGGTTACATAGGTCCGTGGACTGTTTCCTCAAGAAAAAACGTGTAAAATCAAAACGCGGCTGGCGTGGCGGTTTAAATCTCAATCTCTGAGAATTATACCTCCGCGCCAGCCGCGTTTTGAATTTAAACGTTTTTTTTTTCTTGAGGAAACAGGTCACGGACTAGAACTATAGCTTTGAGAGACATTGTTTTTCTTAGCAACAAACGTTAGAATAGACATGCAAAAGACAGGCCGGACCTCGTGCAGAAGATTTCGACACTGAAGTGCATGTGACTATTATAATCGCAATTTCGACACCCAAATGGAATACAGTAAGCAGACGTGGAATAAATTGTGTGTGGTGCAATCGCTGTAGACACACTTCTAGGTCAATTTCTGTATTATCAGCTCGCATTTGAGCGAAACTCGGATGGAAGTAGTTATTTTATAGTCTCCGGTGCCTATAAACGGAAAGATAGTTACTTGATGAAAAAAACTAGTGTTCGGCGCTCTCGGGAACAGCTGACTCTTTGCGCGTCAAAATCAGTGTCAGGTCCGCAATCACACTTTTTTGTCATCGCGCGCTTTTTTTGTCGGAAGTACGTTTTTTCGGCGATGTTCTTTTGTTTTTCATACTCGAAGTTGATTTCCTGGGTCCATTAGCGAACATATTCACTGCTCGAATGGAATTTCCTGTTTTCAGCGCTTTAGGGACAGCTGACTCTTTGCGCGTCAAAATCAGTGTCAGGTCTGCAATCACACTTTTTTTTGTCATCGCGCGCTTTTTTTGTCGGAAGCTTATGTTTTGGCAATTTTCTTCTGTTTTCTAAATTTGAAGCTAATATTGTGGCATTCTTTTCAAATGTTCCAGGCTCTGAATTTGTGTTTTTCTTTTTTCTAGGTGGCTTTACAGCTGATTTTTTTTTAGAATGCCGAACGTCAATGTCAAATGGGGGAAGGAGAAATACGAGGTGCTTGCCGATCTTGATGAGCCACCACTCGTTTTCAAATCACAACTGTTCGCTCTTACGGGTGTGCCCCCGGATCGTCAAAAAGTCGTTGTAAAGGTAGGTTACTATTTCATTCCTAGCTCTGGAGCCCTTTCCTTAGTGACCAAAAATTTCGAGTTCCTCCCCGAATTTCCGTTTTTTGGGCTGAAGATCTTATGGTCCCTGTTAGAAAATTTTATTTTTGAGCAGATCTATTACCGATCTTCCTTATCATCGGTTGGTAAATTTCACAACCGCGCTTTGCCCTGAGGGTGCCGTAACTCTCCAAACTCGAAAAAAAATGTTGGGTTGGTGAATCGCCTCGAAAAGAAGTCCACTGGTCGAAGTATAGGCCAAATCTAAAACACTGGCCTCCTGGTATAAACGGACGTTCAGTATTTTTCAGAAAAACTTCTTCCTTCTTCTTTGCAGCCACAAAGAGGGTTTTGTCATAGGCGGAGGAACTGGGCGGCAAGTAGTGGATTCGTCCATAGATCCATTGTTGTCAGCGTGGTAGGTCTCTCCGGACAGTTGTATAAATGTGCGGTATCATGGCCGACGGTACCGCAGTCCGGGCACACATCAGATTTGCTGCTGTCAATCTTGCTGACATAAGACATTAGCATTGTAGAGTGACCACAGCGTAATGATGCGAGCGTGCATCTCGCCCTTCTTCCGAGTTGAGACTCTGAGGTGCAGACGGGAGGCGGTCTATCTCCTAGTATAGGATTTATGGCCGCCTTCACAAGATGACACCGTACGAACTTGGTGTGCTCCTCGCGCAAAAGACGGAGTCGTTCTTGCTGTGAGTCGTGCCATCTTTGCAAATTGACTTTGTCTGGAGCATCGGCGAATGGCTTTTTTATACTTCTCTCTCTAACGGGGTTTAGCACTCTCCACGACGGGTGATTTGGTTGCTTTATAATGTTAATGCGGAGTTGCTGGGCCTGGAGCTGACAATGCTCCTTCACTAGTAATAGACGGGTCTCAGCTTGCAGGTGCTCGAATGGGGAACTCCTTGCACATCCGGTGGCGATACGGAGAGCAGCATTTTGTACTCGTTGCATCTTTGTCAAGGAGGATTCTGAGACGAGAAGCTGCCATACCGGTGCGGCGTACTCCAGGGCGGGCTGAAGAATTGCCTTATACGTTGTGAGTATAGTCTCCTTGCTGCTTCCCCACGAAGTGCCGCCCAGGGCCCTGAGAACGTTGAGCCTAGCTTTAACGACTGCCTGCTTCTGCTCGGTATTCTTATGAAACTTGAGTGACGGATCGAGCACAAGACCGAGCAGCTTTGGTAAGCGAGCAGCAGGGAAACGGAAAAACTGGTATCAATAGTTTCTTTATTATGAAAGGCACAGTGCACCCTCAGATATGATTTTCGAGATTTTCATGTAATTGTGTGGAAGACCCCTTCTGTATAACTCGTGCCAAATGCGGGACCTTAGTTCCTCCAAATAACCGAGATTAAGCGACCACCGCAGGCCCGACCCCCTTCCGGATTTTCGACCTTGATATCGGATGGATGTTCTCTCTTTGAATTCTTAACAAATCGCCGTTCATCAGTCCATTGTCGGACTGTCTCCCTATCCTGACTCGCTCTCGCGCAACGATTGCGAATGAAGAGAAATACAGGCCTAAGACAACTCGTCCACCAATTTTTCATCCTTAAAATCTTGGCATCTTCGAAGAGCCATAACTCTGTTCAAAGTGGGTCTTGGACGATTCCAGAGATACCGCTGTGATCAACGTGTGACTCTCTCCAAAATAAGCATAAAATCTGAAAATTAATTTTTTGGGTGTTCTGTGCCTTTAAGTGACCCTGAGTACCCTCCGAGCTATTTCTCGACCCTGGCAGTTTATATGCTTGAAAAATACATTTTTAGTTCGAGTTGTGCGGAAATCAGGCAAAATAAGTTTACTCAAGAGGGACTGATCCCAGCATAAACTGGAATGTTGTACATTGCTCCATCTGGCGTGGGGGGCGGGGCATAGAAATAGACCATTAAATGCTAGTTAAAATCCCTCTATTCACATGGATCAGGAACCACAAAAAAATAAATTTTCGAAGTTTTTTAGACGTTGAAGCTTTTTTTAGCTCTGATGTGTCCCAAGGGGTTATTTGGGGAGCTGAACACCAATATATAGCCAATTTTCTTTTTTTTTCGGCTGACTACCTACCTTCGGTCACGGTAGTGAAATGGGTACTGAATTATATCCTTTGCTGGGAGAACACTATTCGCCCATTTTCTCGGCGTCCGCCTATCACGTCAGCGTTCGCTGCTCCTGTGATAGGTCAGCGGCAGAAAAGTGGGCGGGTTGCCCTGTCTTAAGAGATTCAAATAAGAACCCTAGAAATGATGCTTTTCCTTCCGTAAGCTGAGGTTTTTTTTTTGGAGAAACTGGAAACGGACCTTAGATCTGCTTCAAACTACTATCCTAGACAAAATTCAGGCTGAAAATGTTTCAACTTCTGAAATGTATCAAATTACATTCCTTGTCGTGTTGATCTACCCAGATGCATTGAGGAAATTCACGAAATTTTAAAATGCTCTTTATCCCCCCCCCCCCACAGCATTTGACGAACCATTTTTGAGATTTCCAGTTTATGCTGGGATCAAATCCTAGTCAGGGTCAAACCCTTCGCGAGGCAACCGTTTATGGGCGGGCTCGTGAGAATTTTCACCCCAAAAAGTCCATTTGTTGTTGGAATTGTTGAAAATTCGGTCTGAAAACGGAATTTCGGGAGGACTTCGCCATTGTGTACAATGTAGCGCGAAGATTCAGAAGAAATGAAAGTTCAGAAGGCTTTGAATCACATAAAACACATCTTTACAATCTGCGCTCGGGCAAATCTTTCGTAAGAACTCTAACGTTCATTTCATTTTTCAGGGCAAGACGCTGGGAGACGAAGCATGGACTGGAATCACAATTGCAGAAGGTGCTATGATTATGATGATGGGAAGGTAAGTAGCAAGTCGATTCAGTGCTGCAATATTCCTGTTCTTCAGTAAAATGTTAGATGTCTATTTAAAGCGCTGATGCCGTACCTGCTCCACCGAAACCAGAAGACGAAAAGGCTGAAGCAGCTCAAAGCGACGAGAAAGTCGTAAAGCTGCCGAGTGGTTTGAAAAATCTGGGAAACACGTGCTATATGAATTCAGTATTGCAGAGTTTTAAGTTTAGTGAAGCTTTGAATTTCAAATTATTGCATGCGAAAATGGATTTTCATATGGTTCCTATCGTTTTAGACTATACCCGAGCTAAAGGACGGCTTACGATCTTTGCGTCAGGATCCGCAGGCGACGGACTCCAATAAGAAGATGGCTATGGCTGTGAAGAGCGTCTACGAGATGCTGGACAATCCGAAACGTACCGATGAGCCACTGATGCCTATTTTCATGCTTCAGGTAAGCGTATTAGTTGTTTGTTTTTAAGCGGTGGGTGGAGAAGGGTCTTTTTTTTTAGACTTGGGCATTGTTGGAGCTGAATTTAGCTTAGCTTCCGGAATAAATGGGAAATTATGCGGCTTTCCTCTCATTTTGTGATCTAACGTGATTAGCAACGCTCATTTTTTGTTCTGGGAGAGTTTAGTCGAAAGTGTTTCGACAAATATGAGGTTGGGGGCTAACTAGCGACTGATCTCAGCACAAACTGGAGTCTTACACAATTTTTGGGTGTTTTTTTGCCGTAGCTGCAGTTCAACGTCGCAGTGCACGTTATGGAGATTGCTTCGGTGAGAATTCACCGAGCAGTTGAGTGAGAGCGGCGCTGGGGCTTCGGTGGTGCAGTGCGATAAGGCGCTCCCCCGGAAAGGGAATGTGCTGGTTCAATCTCGCCCGGAGCCAAGCGTTTTGTGATCAACTCAGCACCTTGTGTAAACAGACTGGAGTGTTGAAAAATGGTCTGATATAAAGAAATATAAAGTTTGTTAAATTTCCTGAATGCTCTTGTGTGGATTATTTGGGCCGCTGAACACGAATATGAAATCCATTTTCAGTTATCCAAAAGATTATTGTAAGTTAACGAGGGGAAGTATCATTTGTTCACTGTAACTTAGCATAATTGTCCGAAAAACTGAAAATGGACATCAAATTAGTGATAAGCGCCCCAACTTATCTAACTGGACGAAGTTCGGGTTGAAAGTGTTGGAATTTCAAAGTTCAAAAAAGTATGATTTTTCGTTATTGGTCCACCCAGGTCCATTGGGAAAATTTTAAGGGAATTTTTTTTTAATTTCGCAAATTTTGGTGACATGTTGTTGACCATTCGAAAGGAGAATACATGCTCTACAAGATAATTCAGAAAAATCACTTTTATCGATTTTCGGATCGATAGAATTGTAGAGTGGAAAAGAAAATATTACTCTACCTTATTGACTCAAAAATCAGTGAGAATGATACGGATTCAAAAATTCAATCACGCTATGTATATCATATAGTTGGAGCAAGATTTGCCTTTGAAGAATCTAATATAAGTCGTCAATTTTTGTAGAATTTATTAGAAAGCGCGAGCCCTTTTTCTCTAAATCTCGGTCGAAACGTAAGTTTTCGTGTTTTTAAATATCAACATTCATTAATAAGAATAGCACTTGGACCGGAAATTAGATCAATCAATTGTTCTCCGTTGTTCTTGATACGTACTTCCACCTCATTACCGATTTACTGATAACCAGGGCTGTGCGGAAATTTTTTTCAAGATTTTCGGAAACGGAAACGGAAGAAAAATGGCTGAAAATCGCCGGAAACGGAAATCCGGAAACGGAAACGGAAGTGAACTAAAAATTAGAGTATGATCAAATGGTAGGTTTCGCCGCTGCTCATGGCATGCCGATGTACTTCTGTAGCTTGTGATCTCAATCTATTCCCTCAAGCACCAGTGGGGCTACGGTCTAGAACTGCAAGCGAGCCGAGTTCAAATATATTTGACGCATGACAGGTAGACGTGCTGCTACTGCAGGTTCTCCTAGTGAGCTGCAAATAGGTCTGCTCGAACAACTCCTCTTCTAGAGTGCTGCTGATCTCTCTGATGTCGAGTTTCGACCTTTGACTGATTTTTCCAGTGCGATCGGTGTTCTACGACGGCTGCGGGTACATACATATGGCACCCACCATTGTTGAGAGAGCAGTTGTCCGTTTGAGGCCGATCCCAGAAGGTGATCTTAAGTACTCAATTTTCCGGATATCAATTTCGGACGCCGAAAGGGTGGTCCTTATTGCGCATCATGAGGAAAGATTTCTTATAGTGTACCGAGGCGAGGATGATGCCTTTGTTGGGTACCTTGGCGAGGTTGGCGTCCTTGCTGCGGGCCATCACAAGGATCGCGACTTTAGCTCCGGTAGGAACAGGGGGCTCAAAGACTCTCTTCATTTGAATAACGTGCTGCTGCTAGCAACACATGTAATGAGGGGTCGCACTCCATGCCGACATCGAGTTGAACCTCTCGTCGTCAGCAACGTGTGCTGCTAGCTGCGGCACAAACTGCCGAGGAGAAGTGGTCAAAACCCGTTAGCAGCACGTGCTGCTGAACACGACGAACTGGGGGCTATGGCTAGAAAATTCTATGGCGCTGAAGTTGAACCCTGCGAGTGCGTAACTGGAGAGACGATGAGGTAAAGTTTCTACCTCTCTGGTCCCTCAATCGAAGGACTCGATTGTTAATAAGTATGGTATTGATGCATGAAAGGGTGATGGCCAGCTAATAGTTTCAGCGCTTAGAAAAAAATTTGATAAAGAGTTGTGAAGGCAAACTGTAATGGTTTTCAACTGAGATGAGACTGATAACCACGGTTCGACTGCAAGATAACACCACTTACTCACCCGCGCAACAGTGCCTAAAGTATGCCCTCTGTAGACGCCAAGGTCAAGCCCACGTTGGGGTCGTCCTGTGCGTTGGTGAATTAGGGGGCGTATACCGTGTGGCGGTTGGAAGGAGCGGGACACCGGGACAGGGGCTGTCTACACACCGAGGGAGAAGTTGTCCTGTTCTTGCAGTTTGAAATGTCACGCCACTCAACGCGAGCGAAGTGGTCCCGAAAGGAATTAGAGCCGCGAAAGGCGGGACAACTCCTCCCTGGGTGTGTAGAGAGCCCCTGTCCCCGGGACACCGATCCAAGCAATCAGGATTAGACTCACGCTGTGATGATCGCAGAGGTACCGCGGTTTGGTGCGCTGGGGAAGCGTGACCATTCAACTTGTAGTACTATTTTCTTCCGTTTCCGGGCCCAAAAACGCGGAAACGGAAACGGAACGGAACAGCGCAAAAAGTACCGGAAATACGGAAACGGAATCGGAAACGGAACATTTCCGCACAGCCCTGCTGATAACCTTCCGCCAAGAAATTCTCTGTCAGGTGTCGAGAAAGTTCTTGGGCGAGGCTTTGAGATCGTCTCTGTTAGCGAAGGAATTGCAGAAATTTCGGCGACTTGTTATAACCCATTCAAAAGGCAGTTTTGTGGTCTGCAAGATTTTGTAATTATATTTTTGGGTCAAATTAATTTTCATTGATTTTCGAGTCGAAAAAGCCCCATTCGCACTGCCAACAGTTACGAAACCCGTCGCGTCAACAGATCTTGCGCTGATTCGCGACGGGTTGGAACAGTTTGCAGTTACAGTCGCGATCGCGGAGCGACTGGTGTATTCCATGGCTGGTCGAAGCGACCTAATTGATTTTGTTAGGCCGCTTCGACTAGTCGCGTCGCTTCCATGATGGAAGCGATTCGCCTAGTCGAAGCGACGAGGCTGTGTTTTTTTCGTCGAGACGCAGGGTATTCGGCGCCAAATTTCAGACTCCACACTCAGTCCCGCGGTGTTGTCCGCAAATCTCCGTCATGTTCCACGCGGAATCGCGTCCCCACGAGCGATACCAAGTAGCGCGACGGTTTGAAATCTCAAACCGCGGCAGTATTGTTGGTCGCTTCGACTTCAAGTCGAGTCGGCCAGCTATAAATGGGGCTTGAGGTGGAGTAACACCTCATGGGTACCAAAATCTATGGAATTGAGTTGTTTGAAAACCCAACTTATAGTACAGCTATCCTGTAGGGCAAGTAATTTCCTTTCGAATGGTCTACAACATGTTGCCAAAACTTGAGATTTTTGATGCTCGGACGCCTATCGGGAAAAAGCGTAGGGTGTTATCTTCTAACCGTGTATAAGGCTTTTCAGTTATGTCTCCCCTAGTTTTATGAGAAGAACGTTTTCAGGCATTACACACTATATTGCCACAGTTCAGCTCAAGGGATAATCATGGCCATCTAGAACAACAGGACGCCAACGAGTGTTTTTCCGAAATACAGAGGATGTTGTTAAGTGCGCTTGCGGCTAATAAGGGTAAACAGTTTAGTTTTTGGGCACTATTCCACTTTCTGAGGTCGAAAAAGTTCTGGCTCAAAAGTAGTCAATACGGGTTATTCGAGGGCAGGGTCTAGCGGGACCGCACCATGGCACAACGGGACAGGGGGTCGTAAAAAATTAAGTTCTAAAATTTTGGGCGGGGGATATTTTGAGGAGCTGGCACACTGTGTCTCGATATTCAGAGATTACGGTGGGCTACTGTAGGTTCAATTTCGCTTAAAATTTTCTTCCATTTCTTCGGTCTCAGAAGTGTCGATTTTTTTTTCAACCTTTAACCTTTTCTGACTCGGAATCGTCAGAAGTTTTCTACTTCAAGAGGGGGGGTCGTGAAATTTTAGAAATTATTAGAAATGTCTGGCCATCAGGAGGAGAGGGTCGTGGACCCGGCGAAGGCCAGAAGATATTGAATCCATCGTAACGTTCCGCAGTTTTTCGAACATCGAAAAAAGGACATAGGGTCGTGATTAGTTATTGGAAGCACGCTCCCGGGAAAGCCAAATTTAAGACACCTGACTTGGCAGTCATATGGATTGTAATCAGGGTCAAGCGTGGTCGCAAGATTCCTCAATGGGGGCTGAGAGGGGGTCGCGAAAATTTTTGCCCGAAAATGAAGGTTACGGGGATCGCAAAAATTATGGACCAAAAATATAATCTTCTGGAAGTGTATGGAAATTACCAAGAACCGCCATTGAACACTATAAGCTACCTCTTCAGTACTCTATACTTCATTTTTTTTTTTGAAAAAGAAGTGCTAAAAATTACACCTCTGGGGGTCGCAAAAATTTTGGATTGTTGGAAAAAGTTCAAGTGGGAGGGGGCTCGCTCAGATTTCGGGAAACTACACAACGCCCCGCTTGACCGTGAGTAGAATAGTAGCGATATTTTTTATTAGAAGTGATGTACTAAAAAGCTTAAGGTTGAACCATTAGCGCCATATTTTAGAGTCAGTTGGGAAGGATATTCGCGAGTTCTTCCGAGGCCGTTATCAGGTGACTCAAAAGTGCCTCGAATCTGACGAGGAACCGGTGCAGGTGACAAAAGAGGAATTTTTCCAGGTTTGTGTCGAGTCTCGCTGTGACCCGAAGTTGTTTTTTTTTCACAATTTTTTTCAGCTCTCTTGCTTCCTCTCTGCCGATGTTCGATACATTCAAAGTGGGATCAAAGAGAAACTCTCCGGGGAGATTGAGAAAACCAGCACTGTTCTTGGACGAAATGCGAAGTGGGAGCGAAATGTGAGTGATTTTCAAGGGGATAGAAAGAACTTTCTTTAGTTTTTCAAGTGATTTGCGAACCTTTCTTTTGTGTTTGGACTGGGAATGAGCGTTTTTTTAGTTTTCGGAAAGCGTAGCTAAAATTTCAATTCGAAATGAGAAATTTTGTGTGGCAGGGACCGTTTGAAATAGCTAGATTGCACAGCTTGAAAAACTCGATTTACTCTCTGGGTTCGTAACGTTTTCTCAAAATTTGAAGGCCAGAAGCGTGAGAAATCTGCTATTGGAGATCTATTGGATATCCCTGGTTGAGACATATATAAAGTAACTTCTTTCTCCTCGATCAGATAGCCTTACCGGGGCTTAAAGGCACAGTTCACTGTCAGACGTGAATCTTGTGATTTTCATCTGGTTGTGTTGTAGACCCCTCCTGTATAACATGTGCCAACTGCGAGATCTTAATTCTTCCAAATAAGCAAGATATCAGCGACCACCACAGGCCCGACCCCTTCCGGATTTTCGACCTCGATATCGGCTGGATGGATGGATGAATTTCAACCGAGTCTACGTTCTTGTGTCCTTTACCGGTTCTTCTCATAATCTGGCTCGCTCTCGTGCAACGATTGCGAATGAAAGGAAATACAGACCTGGGACAACTCGTCCACCAAATTTTCGCCCTCGAGTAACAGCCTTTTTTGAGGACCCATAATTGCTTTCGTAGGGGGTCTTGAACGATTTCAAAGATACCACTGTGATAAGCGTGTGACCGTCTCCAAGATAAGCATGAAAACTGAAAGCAATTTTCTGTGTGTACTATGCCTTTAAAGGCAGTGTTCACGATAGAGGTCCCATGCTGATTCCAATGATGTGTCTGGAATCGTACAGAATCTTCTGGAAACGGAGTTATGGCCTCTCAAAAATTGAGCTAGGGACGCATGGCGGACGAGTTGTCCGAGACTTGTAACTTCCGTCTTTTGCAGCCGATGTATGCGAGCCGACCTGAGTAGAGAGAGAAGTTGAGAATGAAGGGAAGAACGGGGCTATTAATCGGAAACCATCGATCATCTCACGATCTCGAGCATTCATTTGTTCACGTCGGTGGGCGTGTTATGCGCTTTTGGGGTTTGCCTTACGCTCGAAGTGGCAACTTCGGGCTCTTTTGGAGCTTTTCCTGGTTCGTTTTCATGTGTTCTTTCCACGTAAACGGTACAGTGACCCCCGCCACTGCCCATTCCTAGTGGAAACTGGAAAACATTTTTTATCGTGAACACTGCCTTTAATCATAATTTTACACTCCCTTTCTTTTTCATTTTGCCGCTTGGTGCCGCTCATATGAGTGTTTCAGGGGTATGGTATACTTTTGCGACACACGGTCGCGTCGCTCTGCACAGCGACAGCGACAGTGGTAGCGACGGACTATGGCACATTTGCAGTATGGCAGCCCTCCGCGACGCGTTGCTGCGACCCACACGCGACATCTGTTCCTATGACGGCCGTTGCCGTTGCTTCGATGCGGGTCCCGCCGCGATTTGTGTTAGATTGCATGCCTGTCGCTCATTACAGCGACAAAGTATACCATACCCCTCACGTAATATCGGTTCTCATCTATATGACAATACGTGTGCTTTCGCTAGCTGTCGCTAATCGGTAATCTGACTCTGACATATACTTGTGTTCGCGGCTGTTTTTCTTTGAGTTCTCTGCTGAATGTTGCTTGATGTCGCTCGCTTTTGGCTTTTGATATCGGTACTCTCTTCGAGAGCCTGCTACGACTGCACAGGCACCGTGTCGCGCCCATAGCCCGTGTTGTTACTTAGCTTGATCCATTCACGATCACGCCTAATTTTGGATGTCTGCACGTTCGGACCGAATGCAATATTGCGTTACCGTAGGCCGTGTCCCACCAGTGGGACACCCGAGCTCAAATGGCACGCCACCAAAAATCGAAAGTCAACATTGTACCTGAATTTCCGCTTATAGAACTCTTTTTATCATGAGAAACGACTGCCTGAAGTCACGACAGGGTCTAGCGGATATATTATTTTGCCACCACTGCTCCGGTGATATTCGCTTGAAGAAGTTTCTTTTAATGCGATTCAGAAACTTGTTATCTGTTCACAAAATCTGTATCGTGTAGGTTTGGTCATGGTGGTTACAAAAGTTGAAATTGAAGAAAATCGAAGTTTAGAGGGTAGCCATGGTATTGGCTATACTTTTACATTTTCAGATTTTTTCGAATATTCGACTTTTCGAATTATTCGGGATTTTGAACTTTTAGAAATATTCGAATTTTCGAATAATTCGTGATTTTGAGCTTTTCGAATATTCGACTTTTCGAATAATTCGGAATTTTGAACTTTTCAATATTCGATTTTTCGAATAATTCGGGATTTTGAACTTTTCAAATATTCGACTTTTCGAATAAAAAGTCGACTTTTTCAATCGAGTGTCGAATAATTTTTCGAATTTTTCCATTCGATTTTTCGAGTAAGTCACTACTTTCGAGAAAAAGGCTACATCACTTCAGCTACCGTATTTTATCTTTCTTTTGGGATTGAACTAAACTGTCGAATAGGCAAGCGAGCAAACTATTCAAGAACCGGTTGGCTATACAGTGTGTTTCATTTTTATGAGCACCTCAGTTTTTAACGATACCGCTTTCCGGCGTAACGCTTCGCGGTTTTCACTGCCACTAGCGTATTCAGAGTGTTGGAAAACCTGTATATCTATGGTTCTGGAATTTCATCTTTCTGAGAACCTTCCTTATAATGCTTTATATGACTTTTGACCATTCCATTGTTTATGAACATTCTGACTAAACACCGACTTAAACACTTCCCCTTATTTGTCAATTTACACGTCAAGGTCAGAATTGACTAATACTTCTTTTGTCAATACTGCTTGTTTTTCTCACCTGTCCAGGGTGAAAAAAGCTTAGATCCGGACCCCCTAATGCCGATTGAAGCAACCATCGCAGCCCTTCCAGAAGTTGAAATCTTGGCTTGTTTCTGACTACATGGAAATAGCAACGCCTAGAATGAAAATTCGATCGAATGAGGCGCAGGGAATTCTCCCGAAAGAGATAAATGGTGGATCTGAAGGCATTTACCGAGCACAACGGTCGGTGGCATTAGCCGGGCCGAGGCCGCAGGACTACTGTTATATAAGATAAATATCGAGCATTCTTTTTCTGCAAAACGGCGTTCTGTGTCGTTTTCTTTATTTAGCAACAAATGGTCGAGTGCCGTCGGTTTAGTTGCGCAAGTTTGAGGTGCTTAGCCCGCCTGACCATTGAAAGCCCCGCTCAACCGCTGGCGGCTCCAGTTGTTTCTCGGAGCACTGGCAGCGTTGCGTATTGGCGTGCCGGCCGCGTCGCAAGTCGGTGTGCTAGCTACGTTGCGCACCAGTGCTTGTGTATATTTTTGGAAAACAATAAATTCAGAGGGGCTTGTCGCCCGGGTACGAAAGGGCGTGCGTCGCCCTGCTCGCTCTCTGCAGTCAATACCACGCCCGTGTAGGCCACTACCGCGGGCGACAAAACTTCGGATTTTGGGCTCCACGACCACTATCCCGTTGGCGACGCCGGCTCTTCACCGGGCGTGGAGAGGGTTTTTGTCTGAGGGATTCGCCGCGTGCGACGTCTGTCAGGGCTAGGCGCGATTGAGTGCTGCGCTGGGCGCGACGGGTTGCATCAGTTCCTACACCGCGACATCGTCGCCGCGACGCAAGTATGCACTAGGCCTTACGTTGAGAAAGAGGATAGGAATATGAAAGATCCCTTACGAGTCGCGTGCCACATGAGTGAGTCATCATTGATAGTTCCGCTCTACCTTGATCTCCAAACACATCTACGACTCGCGTCAATGTGCTTCTTTGGCGCGCAACCTGCTCGTGTGTCATTGAAATGTTCTGCAGAAACAATTATTTTTTTATTCGAAAAAGTAGACTATCGAATTCATTCGAATATTCGACTTTTCGAATAATTCGGGATTTTGAACTTTTCGAATATTCGAGTTTTCGAATAATTCGGGATTTCGCCTTTTTCGAATATTCGACTTGTCGGATAATTCGAAGTCGACTTTTTCAGTCGAATGATTTTTCGAATCATTCGATTCGGTCAAAGTATAGTATTGGCTCGTTTTTAGGTGAGCAGAACGTGATTCCAACTGAGGTTTCCCGCTGAAAAAGCTAAGGATCGGCAGTAGAAGAAAGGCGAACTCATGTTGCGCTCCAAGTAGTTTTCTGGGACGTTTTTTCTTCCTTATTGAGCCCTAGCTATTCTCACAGAAGCTTGAACATTGTGCTATAATTGAGCTGCCGACGGACCACGACTTCCGTAGTCGACCCTAGGAGTCTTCGTACATAGAACATGAGAATGTTTGGAAATTTATCCTTGTCGCGGAGAAATCGATTTTTGAAAAGTGTGTCCCACTGGTGGGACACGAGGTCGTGAATGGGTTAAGCGGCATCGCGATGCCGATGCTGTGTTATCAAGGTCAAGCTGGCTGTTGGGTCGGACCTCAGCGGAGCTAAGACTCCCCACATTTTGATCAAGAAGATCAGGGAACCTTTACGATTTACTTCTGATTTTTTTTCCTTCCAGTATTCACGATCTCCGTGAAAAACATCAGAAATGGGTCGAAATTGTGCTGGAAAAGAACCTAGCCCAAATCTACGTCTCACCCGCGATCGCCGCGTTGCACTGCATTTCTCTGATGGCGAGATTTCTCTTGGCATTGTGGTAGGGCCATTCAAACAGCATTGCCTGAGTTTTCGCAGTTTTTCATCCTCAAGAAGTTGCAAGTTGGGCGTATTCGCGGAGCAAATCGACGCGCCAGCACGTGGTGTCCTGGTCTTGTTAATTGAGCTTTTTCGTTGCTGCCGCTATTTGTCGCTGAGTGTCGCTTATTGTCTCCAATTGTGTGGTCAGGATAGCGAGACTTGAAAAGCGATAATACGCTCCATAAGTGCACTCCTCTTGTGAAGCTGAGGATCACATGGAGCACTGCCGACCTGTGCGAATATGAGGCGAACAAAACAAAGGAGCAGCCCCCCCCTAGCCTGTATTGCGCCATGTAAGCCTCAATTTGAGAAGAAAATGATTGTCGTTCCACAGTTTGTCACCTAGCTGCAGACAGCGCTAGCGTTCGCCTTGCGGCAGACATACTGTAAGCTCCTACGGAACATGGAGGCTAGAACTTCCTCTCTTATCAAGAAGAATCCGTCATAGTAGGACAAGACAGCATGTACAATGCGTATCAGGCTGATAGAGCAATCCCGAAACTTAAGATTTCATTTCTTCTTCGAAGATTTTGTGACACGCAACCAACATGATTAGATTCAGCATTACGAAAAATCTTATCATAAGTGGTTCCAGAAAAATAGTTCCATTTGGATTAGGTTTTAAAAAGAATTTATCGATTTTCTACGGTTTAGCCACCACCGACGATTGTCATCCACATTGAAATCCCCTTTTTCCGATCCTGTTCAAGTGAAGTCCATGGATGTGATAGGTCATCTTCTCTTCGATGCTTACCATGCCTCGCGGAACCATGATGCAAAGTGCAGAGCAGAAATTCGAGCTTAAACCTCGACTCCCTGCATGGCTCGGCGAGGCATGGCTGGTGGTATCGAATATAATATGACCTAGCACTTGCATGGACGTCATTTGAGCCAGGATTAGAAAAAGGATATCATTGTAGAGGACAATCGACGGTGGTTACTCTGTCGTTTCTAAACGGTTGAAAATCGATAATCTCTCTTCAAATCCTAACCCAAATGAAAGTGTATTTTGAAACCACTCACAATAAGGTTTTTGGCTGTGCTCAATCCAACGTTGTGGGGGTGCTGTGCGATGAATCTTCTAAGGGGAAGCGAAATTCTCAATTTCTGGATTGGCTCTATAGTTATGAAGCGCACTGAATTGTAACACGTTCATGCCGTGATATCGTTCACTGCTTGCGTTAGGTGTATGTGCAGAAGTGTTCGTGGTTACTCCTGTTTCAAACATGGTCTTTTGATCGTAATGTTTTGTTTGAGCCATATAGATATATATATATATATATATATATATATATATAATATATATATATATATATATATATATATATATATATATATATACATATATATATAAGGCTGCATACAGTATGTATATATATATATATATATATATATATATATATATATATATATATATATATATATATATATATATATATATATATATATATATATATATATATATATATATATATATATATATATATATATGTGGATGACCCATTAATCATTCATAACAAAACGGGCAAATACATTGAAGACCTGTTAGCCGTTGTTTACATTAATTTGTTAGAGATCAAAAAAACCCATAGGGACAGTTTTCACCCCAACCACTTAGAAATCAATATAAAAATAGATAGTAACAAAATTTCGACTAGTCTACACAATAAAACGGACGACTTCGATTTTCTCGTTAAGAAATTTCCGCAGTCAGATTAAGCAGTTTCTGTCATAATCAAGGCCTCAACAATATACACGGAGACCTTGAGGATAGCCAATGTCTGTTCTGAGGTGGGATTTTTCATTGATAAATTAAAGGAGTTGAAAAATTCACTTTTGCATGATGGGTACTCTTCTGAATTCATTACTGTGAACATAGTCAAATGTATCCTATCGCAACAAAAAAGTTTCATATAAATTTCTTCTACCAGATGATCACAATAACATTAAAAAAGTTCTTTCTGCTATTTTATGAGCGTTTGAGATAGCTACATTCTAATCTTGGTTCCGATTCCTCCCCCATACCACCATTTGCTTCAATGCCGACATGTTTTGACTTAATCGATCCCATTTTGATTGGACTCGTTAATTCTTCCCCCTCCCCCCACTCTTGGACCCTTTTTCCACCATTTTCTTGCCTCTTTTTAATCGTAATGTTCCATGCAGCTCTTTACCAACAGTTCTCGCACAATTTTCTCTTCTCAATAAGCTTTCCCGTCGACAATTCTGTCCCTCACTGAGGAGCCTCGGCAGAATTGTTGGTAGGTAAAATTCGTCTGAGGGTAGAGGCGAAACGAATTTTATCAACTTCTATTTCCTCAGCATCTATCTTTTCATCTCTTTCTTTTTGTGTGTGTTTTCCAAGGGGCTGAATGTTTTCAGACAATACCGGTTGTGTCAGTATAGTAAAGATGCGAAGTTGTCGCTCTTACTGCGTGACTACTGAAGTTTCTTATTTCATCGAGCATTTGTACGTTTCTTCGCTCCGAGGACCCTTACGTGCACATTTTAGGTGCTCATTGATCGACTACCGGCCTATGTCTCTGTTCAAATGGTCCGTTTCTTCTATAAGGAATCGAGTCAGGTGAGCGTTCGGTTTAAAACAGTTGTGTTTAAGAAAGTAGCAGGAATGTGATGCGAGGTGAAGTACCGGTCGTTGATGAAGATACACGAGTGACCACCTCGTACGAGGAGGCAACCGCTTTGCGGTAGAAACTCGAATTGAGGACATTAGAAAGAGTGCCCTGTGAGTACTGATGTTTTCTGGTGTTCTGGTCATGAAACATCGAGTTGAAGAAAAATGGGTCAAGTGGACACCCTGAAACGCCAGGGCAAACCGTCGCAAATTTAACCAGAACATGATCGAACAAAAAGCTGAAGGACGCAACACGAGAAAAAGTAGAATCTAACCGATGAAGACCTGAGAACAATAAGGCGGTTGCACATAATGGGAGACAGATCTCTAATAGACCAAATACACGCACTCTTACATACATTCAACAAGTAAATAAGCCTCCGTGACCCCATTTCAGGGGGCAACAAAAAGAAGCGCAACACATGGATGATAAAGAAAAATAGTTATTTCGACCCTTGTTGTTACTATCGTGACCTATTTCACCAAAGAAAATTGAAAAAAACGATGCTAAGAATCTGCAGATGTTCTCCACCAGCACTGTGAGGAAGTCACCTCATCCTTGTATTAGAAATTGGTCGACAGGATTAACTCTGTTCTTCTACTCCTACAGGCTCATCGACCGCTTTGAATTCCATGGTGGAAGCGGCCAAGCGGGGTACACAGCGTTAAGGTCCAGCAGCTTCTGAGACCGTAATGCACGTCAAACCGAAGGTGTCTCTCAGCCTTTCCGATTTGGGCGCGGGCCAATTGATGGCATGAGGTCTTTGGTATACCTTGTCACTGTCATGAGCCACAGGCACAAATCGCGGCGCAGCCAGTGTCGAAGCAATATGATAGTTCTCGTGGGAAGAGTTGCCGCGCGTTTGTCGCAGCGACGTGACGCGTAGGGCTGTAATACTGCAAATGTGCCGGTGCCTGTCGGTGCCACTGTCGCTCGTCGCTGTCCAGCGCGCTGCTACAGCTACAGATTCGAAGGACTAGTTGTGCGACAGGCTGTGTGTTCAGCGACAGCGGCAGCCTGTCGCAGAACTAGAGTCCTTCGAATCTGTATACGCAAAGTGTACCACAGATCTAGAGGGCGACTTGTTTTTCACAGTTTGTGAGGAATTAACGAGTGTGCAGGATTGATCGCAAACCACCTTCCAAAGGTGGGTAGATGGCTGACAGCGCAGATCGGAAGAGCCATTGGTCGGTCTAGGATCAGACCGGCATTTTCCACCGCATGCAATTCATTTGCGTGACTGCGAATAACTTCTCGTATCAGGATCGAGCGAAGGAACTGGCGGAACGTCAATGGCTACTTGCAGAGTAGCCGTGTCAGCTCTCAGGCCGACAGCAGCCGAATCAGGTCCAACAGCGGCTTGCAGACTTAATCGAGAGAGCTTGCAGACTACTCCATAACAAAAATCGATCCGACAAAAGTCTGTACCACTTGTCATTTACTTGGATGACCTGCCGGACATGTTTCTATCTCTTATTGGTTCTCTCGATGCTGCTCTGTCTGCCACTATTGCCTTCAGGAGCGCTGAGCGGTTACGGACGCAAACGGCCTCCAAGGCTTGATCGCTGGTACATAAAGAACAGATCGCGATGAAGGGGGTTTCTTGGGTAATGAGCAGGCCGATGCTACCCCATAAGCCGATTCGGTACAGATCGTCTGCGATCACAGTTTTGGTATAATCGCTTGCAGCGAAGTGTTTGCCTGACCAATTTTTGGGCAATACGTTACTGTTGGATCACGGCCAGCCGCAGATCTGCTATGCGATGGTCGGACATTGAAGCAGACTTCTTCCTGGCACATTATGAAATCAGCTGCCAGATATCTGTATGATGATTAACTCGGACAAACCATAGCTCGGAGCCGAAGCAGCTCCCATTTATGACGTCACCGCCCGGACAGCGGCTGAGGGTCTAAATGCCACCGTGGTCACCGCCTGGTTAGGCTAGTAGCGTCGGCTCCCGTTCGGTCGCTCTCGGTGCGACTGCGGTGCCTTCGCAAGAGACTGAGAGACGCAGAATTGGTTGTTCTTCGAGTCATCACGTACTGGTCACGTGATTAGCGGGTATAAAAAGCGGCTTGTCGCGTCAAGACGGGCGGTTGGCCTTACGAGGACATTACTGAGAGGTGACTCAATGTCACTCTCTGGAGGACAATTTTAGCGGCTGAGGGGATCCCTCTTGGCAACCGGTGAGGATGGCTTCCTCATTGCGGACCATGCCGGGATTTTATTCTTGTTGCGGTCTTTGGCAGGACTAACCTTGCCCACAGGCTGTGACAATTACCCTGTCCATTTGAGAGGGTTCATCCACCTGTCAAGAGGTGGGAATAAAGAAAAATCAGCTGTTGGGAAAATTTAAGAAATATTGTCTGGAGAGCAACCGTGGTCCGAAGCGCAACTGATTACGCTCCGAGCGGAACCGCGGTTGCCCGAAGAGCGACCGCGGTCGCCCTAGCAGATGGCTAGTTCTTGCTCGGATCAGAGAGACAGCGTCGCTCGAGTTGCTTCCAGGGCCCGACATAAGCGGCGGTTTGTCTGAGTACTTGTTTTCCGATTCAAGGATTCTGCTTGAAGGTTTTTCTGGGCTGACGCGAGCTTAAGTTCGAAGGAGTATATGGCTTTGTGATCAAAACTATGTTTGGTTTAACCAAATATGTGTCATTCATCTTTTTGTCGATGAACAGACTTAAAAGACTTCAGCGTAGGTTTTGCGAACCATCGCCCATATTGGCTGAGGAGACACCCTGTTGGGATTCCAAAGGATACATTGCTATGATTCGAGCTCTTTTCAGGTGAACGCGAAGATCTTGAAAGATGTGAAGTTTCCGATGATACTTGATTTGTGTGATATCTGTACGCCGGAGTTGCAGGAACGGTTACGTCCACAGAGAGCTGCTGTCAAGGTGAAGTCTGGATGGGTGTCCAGCGGAGTTGATGCATTTTTTATTTCTCGTTCAGAAAGAGGAAGATGCGAAGATTGAGCGCATGCGGAAGCATAAGATGGATGGCACTGATCCAAAGGTAGTTTTATAGAACTTCTTGTAATTTTCAAGGTATTATAATTCTGAAGGTATTAATGTCTGCTCAAAATTTTCAAGTCTGCAGGCTACCGAGGACGATGGAAAGCCGCTGCCGTTCTCGTTTCCTGAAGATGAAGGCAGCAATAATTCTGGTTTTTACGAGTTAAAGGTATTTTTGAGTACCATCTGGACTATTTTGCAACACTTCTGTACCCTTAATGCATGTTTCCAGGCTGTGATTACGCATAAAGGGCGATCATCAAATTCGGGTCACTATGTTGCATGGGTGCGTCTAGACGAGGAGAAGTGGGCGATGTGCGATGACGACCATGTGTCTCCGGTGACATCCGATCAGGTAAAGTGCCACAATTCTTGGCGAAAGGGTCATCACAGTTGGTAGTCGGCTTGTACAATAGTAGTCTACTACACTTTCCACCCGCTTTACTTACCATTGGGTCGAGTGTTCAGCAGAAATCTCATGGGACTTGAAATTGGGAAATCTGGATTGAGGGTACACCCGATTCAGCATGAAGAATGCTTTGTTCGAGGTAGCCGAACTTAGTTACAAATTGAAGGATCAGAATTTCCGAATCGATTTGATTAACTCATCAAGAAGGGGTCACATTCAATAATTCGAATCGGATAAAGATTACTCAACCCATAGAATCATCCGATCAACCGAATCGGATCTTTGAGTGCTTCTATTTACTTTGAGGTAAACCAAAAAGCCTGCCGGACTTGACAAGATATTTAAACCACCTTAGAACTAGATGGTAGCGTTCGCGAAAAATTTCCACGGACTGTATTTATTGATTTTCAGCGGATTTTGTGATTTTGCAGCTTTGTCTTTTCTGGCTTACTGAGAAGCTTTGGCTTCGAAGCTTGAAAGTGACGTATAATGGTCAAGTCCCTACTTAATAGTATTTTTTCCATCAATTATCGAAAATCGATAAAAAATGGCAAAGGAAACGATTCCTCAAAGAAAAAGGATAGCTAATTGACGAAAAAGGTACTGCTCGGTGGGGACTTGGCCATTGTATCTAACTTAGAAGCTTCGAGTTCGAAACTCCTCGGATAAGCCAGAAAAAAGAAGTCCAAACTTCTCGGATAAACCAGAAAAAAGAAGTTGTGAAATCACATAATCTGCTGAAAGTCATAAGCTCAGTTATCATTCATTAAATCCGAATGATTTGAGTTTTAGTTAGATAATTACCCGAAAATCGATTGGAATCGAAGAAGGCTAAAATTATCGAGTTGACTATTTATTCCTCGGCAATTGCGGTCAAGAGACCCACGCCTAGTACAGAGTCTGCTTATACTATTAAAGTTTATTTAAGCGTAACACGACTGTTTGAATCAGATATCCAAATTTCGAATGGATTAAGAGATTCGATTCGAAATCCTAACCATAGTGTGTATCTTCTTGTCCTCATCCGGTCTCCTACCGACTATTTGATTTTGCGAATGCAGCATTTTTTTTTTCAAAGTCTGACCCGACATAGATAACATTTTGAACCATTTCCGCTTGTTGGAATGTTTGTGTGGGCCACTTCATTGGTAAATAAGAGTGAGTTTTGCGTCAGCTGGTCTGTGGCCGACTGAATGTCATTTGGTCTTGATCAGCTATAAGAGAGGCGCTCTCAAGGGACTCGAGAAATAAACACAGACTAGCTTCACCTATCCGTAACATTGAGTTCGTTAGGTATATTGCGTTGCGTAAGTAATGTACAAATACCCATTTTGGCGAAAACTGTTTTCAAGAGTCCCTCGCCTTGGGCTCAGCGAATCATGAAGAAATTTAAACGTTTCAGGGAAACATAAACCTTAAAGGCATCGTTCGCGCTGAAAATAAATTTTCATTTTCAGGCTCAATTTCTTGATTGAGCCCGGTAGACCACACTGGTAAACTTTGGCGCGACAAAAACGCTGGGCAATGAGGTTGGAAGACGTCAAAGATGAAGATCCGCCACCAATTCTCACCAGTCATCTAGCACTTTTTCCTAGAATGGTGGTGCGACCGTAAGACAACATGAAAAGTAGGTACGGCACGAACTCCACATGCAGAAAAACTCCGAAAATGACAGTGACGAGGCCACCAAAAGCAGAAAAACTTGAAAAGAGGATTTTGGCGCGAAATTCAATTTCGTATTTACAATATGTTCCTATTGACTTTTCTTCACAAATGAAGGTTTTTCATGGGCTCCTTCGACATTTTCGTTCACTAGAGAGGCCAAGCTACACAAAAACATGAAAAAATAATAAAGGGTTTTCTGCGCGTACGATGCCTTTAACTTATACACACTCAGAGTTGCATCTTGAACGCACAGTTTTTTTGGGTCCAGAACTCATTTACAATCAAATTGAGGTTATTTCCTCAGAACATGACCTAAAAATTTCAAGCTCGCACTACTCCGTTGGCCATCAAAAGTCCTTCAATACACTGGCACATTGAGAAAATTTTTGAAAATTTACGGAACAAATTTCTTGAAGGTCAGAGATTGAACGAAGTATTTTTTTGAAAAATCATACCTATAAAATTGTTAGCCATAGAACCATTTCCATACATCTACTTTTGAGTCTTGATCAACTGATATATAAATTTTGCTCCTTTCCATAATAGTCGAAGTTAGATACCTATCCGGCGCGAAATTGCATCAATTCATTTCAAATTACTTCGAGGCTTCGAGAAAATTTCACAAGAAATCATTTTCTCGCAATATTATTTAACTTCTCTGAAGGTTATTTGATGGCGTAGTAGTAATGCGGTTTGGAATTTCTTTGGTCGTGTTCTGGGAAATTAGCCCTACTCAGAAGAGTGAATACAAGTTACTTTTAATATAAATGTAACTATTTACATTTATATCATATGTAACTTAAATGTATGCTACAAGCAAGATACACTTCTGTTACATGTAAAAAATGAATGCAAGTTACTTGTAATATAAATGTATTCTACATTTATATTATATGTAATTTAAATGTATGTTACATGCAAGATACACTTCTGTTACATGTAACTTACACAGAAAAGAATTTGTTCTTTCGTGCGACATCTCGCGCTTGGCTGAAGGACCAACACAGAAAATGTTACAAATCGTCAAAGTCAAGTGGCGGGAAACTTTGGATTCAACCTCACATGTTTATTTGGAATAACACCTCGATGGTGGTTGATTGGTAAACGAGAACGAAAAAAGGTCTTTGGAACTGCTCTGGTGCGTGGGTTAGGCCATTTCCCAATAAGGTTTTGGCTTACTCTGATTTAGCCTAGCCTTGGACAGATCAGGCAGACTACCTGGGTCAAGTGACGATTTGGTGCGAGGTCATGCTCATTAGTGTGTTTTTAAGGTGCTGAAGCTATCCGGTGGTGGTGATTGGCACTGCGCTTACGTGTTACTCTATGGACCTCGTATAGTGAAGGAATATCCGGAAATGAAGGAAGAAAAAGAGAATATTGTGAAAGAGGCTACGGAGATGGAAACCCCAATGCAGACGAACTAGGCCACAACTTGCCTTCTCTGTGCTCTGTTTCAGCTATAACTATAACACATTATTAATTTTCACCCCCGTGCCGTCGGTATGTCACCACAGAGTTACGCATACGTGTCTATGGATCTTCTCTCAATTTGCTCTCTTCCTTTATCACGATGCTGCTGTTCAGGTATTCTTCATCCTCGCATTGGTGAACATGTTCGTGTATGTATGGGAAATATCACGGTCATAAATTTATTTATTTAATAACAAATAGTAGCAAAACATTAAAAAAAACTGAACCGCTTGGCAAATGCTCCGTCGTATGAAATTGGCCACCCTCGCGTCCAGTTCTGGAGCATGCGCAGGAGTCAGCCGGAAAACGGTCTGCTGGGAAGAGCAAACGTAATTGAAATATTACACAGAAGTATCTACCCTAGTCGGAATGACACAGCTCAACTCATAACTAAATATACATAACACACAACAGTCGGACTCGAGGGTTACATCACTGCAACCAAATTGGGCGCCATCTTAATGCTGACTACGGACGGGCGGGAAATCTGGCAGGTCTGCCGAATCTCGAGACGCCCCGGGCTATCACATTGGTGAATGACTCATCAGAGTAACACAGTTCTCTACAAATCATGTCAATGCAAATGAGTAAAAAATGTCCGAGCACGAGAGGCTCGGGGATATCCACGACTGGATAACCCATCGTTGAACTTGAGGGATAAAAGGCCGCGGGCTGGTCATTTCTTCCTATTATTTCATTACAAGTGTCGCGAAGCATCCATTGACTTGTCTCGTTTAGGGACTATTTACACTCTTACCGTTCCTCTGCGCTAGAACGGCTAGAGGCGACTATAAATGATTTTCCGCTTCTCCCGCACCTCCTGCTTCTCCAGTGAAGTAAGGCTCCATCCATAGCTAACGACCAGCTGCAAGCGCCACGTCGCTGGCCTGCTGACGCACAATGTTCAATCGCTGGCGCATGCAGCGTGTCCGAGGACGACGAGGGGTTGGCGATGGTATTGATGACATCAGTGACAGCTTCTTTAGTATGATGCCGCCAATATCAGCAGCAGACCTGCTGCAGCGGTAGCTGCAAGCGAAATCAATGGCAAGTGTAAACGATGCAAACCCCCAGCGTCACTTGACGCTCTGAGCTAGCTATGGAAGCTGCCTATGAAAGATCAGCGACACCGCCAAGACGAGACGGGAGGAGGTGGTGATAGCCACTCAGTATTCAGTCAAAGAGAGAATCATGCCGCTTACAGAAATCGAAGTTTTTTTCATGGAATTAGAAAAATAACGTCATCTGATATCGGAAGAAATGTTCATATTATGAATCAATACAATGGCGACGCGGTCGAAGAGTATGAATTGCCGCTGTCGGTGGACTCATACATGCTCACCTCTCCGCCAGAGCGAGCCGCCCTAGCGGAGGGGGAGGTGAGATGTGTGCATAGCCACTCTGATGAAAGCATGTATCATCCGCGGCGTGTGACGATATGATCTCTCCCTGGAGCCGGTGTTTTTGGCCCTCCAGCCTCCGTTTCCTCTATCACTTTATTACAACCGCAGCGAGCCTGCCTTTGACTTGCCCCGCTCAGAGGAGTTGGAGGATCATCGCAGCAGACGACCGGTTTATCTCAACTGAAGACAGTAATTTGCAGCATATAGCCCTGCGACCGTAGTGGATCGGCCTGGAATGCGCCGGTGAACAGCCGTGTTTCCTATAAGTTTACCATGGCTTTCCTCGCCCTTGAGTAAGGGCCGCGAAACGTTCTTCGTGGCCTCTTCAATGGGGGATAACCCGGTCGTCGGTTGCAGATACCTGAATCTCGTGAAAAGTGCTGTAAGGAAAAGGAGGAATCTAGACAAGTTCTAGGGTCGTACACTGCCTACAACCGGGTGATAACGGGATGACGCGGATCGTCCTACAACTGAACGCATGATTGCAAAAAACGCCGCGGATCAGCCATTAGCTTGCCCCGTCGTTAATCAAGTGCCAATGACCGTCCTTTGTGAACTCTTCGGCGAGGAATCATACGCTTGTCGGTCACAGAGGATCCTTGAACTTCTTTTAAAGGCAGTGTTCACGATATAAACGGTCTTCGGGTTTTCATAGGAAGTCGAGTGTACCGGAACCCATAGCAACAATAGTGGCGAAAGAATGGCTAAAAACGAGCTATAGATAGCGCTATAAAGCTCTCAAGCTTAGTTGTCCTATGCTAGTGCCGCAAACTCAACTCCCTCAACGACTAACAAGAAAGTGGGCGGGTAGGTCATAGTACACACAAGCTCGAGGGCCGTACAGGGCTATTTATGGCTCGTTTTTAGCCGTTCGTTCGCCATTATTGTTGCAATGGACCCCGGTACATTCGACCCCGGTTTCTATCGCGAACACTACCTATAGTTGTGCGAAGGGTGAACCTTGGGGCATCCATGGTCGATGGCTGAACAATCCCTTACCGAAACTGGTGATGGCCGCATATTAGCCTGATCTGCAGAAGATCAGTCAGCTTGCTCACCTGCCCTTAAGTCGCCCGTAGTCAAAGTTAAGATGAGGCTCCCTGGAGTCCGACTGTACGAATTAAATTAATTTCGTTTCTGTACCCTGCCTTTGCTAGATGACTTCCTCAGTCTGCTCCCTCGTTTTGTTAATGTTCGGATTTTCTTCGACAACGATACGTGACGGGTGTTGAATGAACTGTCTGAATATGAACTTTCCTTGCGAGGTGGGCACTCACAGTAGTCGCCGTTGTTTCCAGGATTGCCCATATCACCGGGCGGCCCTTGGAATCCGTTGTGTCCTAGCTGCCCGGGATAACCAGCGATTCCTGCCGGTCCTATCATTCCTGGGTTTCCAGGTAGCCCCGGCCAACCGTCAGGACCAGGTCGGCCAGACAGTCCTTGTGGACCAGGTGGTCCAGGGGGTCCAGGTTTTGATCTCAATGATCCTGGTTTTCCTGCGAATCCAGGACGTCCTGGTGCACCGAGAATGCCAGCTGGTCCAGGCTCTCCAGCTGGGCCCATTGGTCCTGCTGGTCCAGGGTATCCGGCTGGTGGAGAATAACCAACACGACCGTCTGGACCTCTGGGTCCAATGGAACCAGGTGCGCCTTGAGGACCACGGGGACCTGCTGGACAGGGAACGCAGCCAGTGGCACTCTCAGTGTCAAAGAAGAATCCTCTTCCCGCCGTTCCGTTTCTGCCTGGTGGTCCATCACTTCCGTCCAATCCGGGCAGACCTGGTCGTCCCCGTGGTCCAGCTTGTCCAGGAGGGCAAAGATGCACGCCTGCTTCACACCCGCAGTTGTCGGACGAGTGCCTTCTTATTTGCCTTTTCTCACGGAACAGTGCGGGAGAAATTGGACCTATTTCGTGCCATGCTTCGTTTGCCAGGTCCTAAACTAGCGTAAGCTGATCACTCACTTAGTGGAACAATAACATAGTTTTACGAGTTACCTGGGCTTCTTCGAGTTTACTTGTAAGGTCCTCGTAGAAGCTATTGATGTCCGCTACCATGAACGTCGCTGCGATGAGGGCTGCCATCGTAGCTACTGCCATCAGTCCAGAAATGGCGGAGAGCACGAGTAACCGCATGGCTTCCTGGAATAGTGGATTCATAGAGAGGATTCCTTGTGACCTAAGGACATGAAGCGAATGAAGGAGAAGACTTCATGTGGTCCCGGCTATTCATGTGCAGCATACTTGCCTTTGGTTCAACCTAACAAAGTCCGCAACTTTGCAGTGCTACTCCTTCCTGCGAATAAAAGACTGTTGGAAGGGAGGGTTAGAACATTCATAGATGGAACGATTCCATTTAGAATCCTGAAGAGTCAGGACATTCGTCTTTCCCTGATGTGCTACGACTGTCTATGATCCAAGCTTTCTTCAGTAGCACCTTCAAGAACAGTATGGTCAGTGTCTGATCAGGAGTGTGAAGAATCGTCAAGCGATTACAATTGTGAAAGCGCTAAATGATGTCGGAAATCGACTAGGAGAGATTCAGAAGTGCCGAAATTCTGCGTACCGCATCAGGTCGACCTGATTTTTTAGGGTTCCTAATGGCTTGCAGAAGCTTAGTGCAGGATTGGTTACGAGTGCTTAGTGTCATTAGCGATTCGCTATGATGCATGCATGAAGACAAGCCCGGAGAAAAACGCTGCTGTTGACAAGACGTCAAGTCCGAAGCATGTTTTCTTAACATTGTCTCAACTGGCAGCTGCAAATGGGTAAAAAGTGATAGCTTCAGAGGGATATTATGTTCCACCTAGCTGCGGGATTTGTACCGAACAAAAACTTTTTTTGTAATAAAGCACCGAATAGGATCCATTACAGTACGGCAGGCTTTGTTGTTGGCTATCGCAAGAGTCGATGCCCTCTCGAAACAATCAATCACAACGTGAAAGCTAACCAAGCCTCCTACCCCCAAAAAAGGGTGAATTAATAGCAGAGTAATCCGGGAGGATGAAAAAGAACAGTGACTTGGAACTCTTCATGAACGAATACCAATGTTCGACGCGCATTCAATAGTCCCAAAAAGCTAGAATACATTGTGCTTTTCCACTGAATGACCTCAGATCAACGCAACTGAACTAACATACTTCACCAGGAATGGATTGTGAACCTTATTCTGAAGATTGCTGCAGCCTATGGACTTCGTGCTAGTCACGAAAATTACAAGCAGATGTAGATCTTCCAGGGGATTCGCGTAGATGGACAACGTATTGAACTTGTGAACGATTTCTGTTATTTGGGCTGTTAGCAGAAAAACGATGGTAGTTATGCAGCAGATATTCAACAATGATGTGCAGAAGCTTCATCCGCATTGAATTCTCTAACCAAGTATTTGTGGTCTACCCAATCGCAAAGGGAGTGATGTTGCGCGTCTACCTATCCGCTAATCGCCCCATATGGATTGGAGACGTGAGGAGCACCGAAGGTGCAGGTAGAAAGGTTGGATTGCCTGGGGCGGCATGCATGAACGCTGCGGAGGTCAGGGAGCCGCTCCGCGTCTTATGCGCGCAGCGTTGAGCCACGGGACGGCCATAAAGTGCTTGGCGTATATGAGTGTATCGTGGACATAAATGCACTCAATATACGCGCTTCCATAGAAAAATCTATTTTTGCCAAAAAAAAATCTAAATGTTTTAAATGACTACTACATTTGTTTACAAAGTTCTTGCAAAAAATTTATCTGCGTGAAGGCCGCACCCTCGGTTGAACTTAAAGGCTCAGTTCAATCTCAGAATCGTTTTTCTGTTTTTCCTCCTATCTTAAGAACGGTCCCATGCTGATTCCAACGATGTCTTTGGAATAGTATAATACTCCGCGGGGACGGAGTTATGGCTCCTCAAAAATTGAGCTGCGGAAGTATGGTGGACGAGTTGCCCGAGGCTTGTAATATTCGTCATAAGCGACCGATGTAGGCGAGCCGACCTGCACAAAGAGAGAATTTGGGAATGAAGGGAAAAACGGGGCTATCGGAAACCATCGTTCATCGCGCCCCTGTTGAGCTCAAAAGTTCGTAATAGGGGCGTGCCCTAGTGGCTTCCTGATGTGGGCGCCACGGGGTGGCTTCCTCCTATATCTCGCTTATTCGGAGGAAATGATCGCTCGCACTTGGTAGGTGTTGTATGGGGTGGGTCTACGTCACAAATATGTGGAAATCTCAGATTTCGTCCTTGAGCTTGGACTGTGCCTTTAGAGTTATATGATAAAAAACCGTGTTCTAGTTTTCGATGATTTTGAGAAGGCAAGTTCACAAAGTAAAGTATAAAAGGGAAAAGTGCCCATAAACTTCGCAATTATTGGAGAAAAAAGCGTTCAAAAAACCTATTGAATACTTAGTTATGCCTGTTCGCGTGTATTGCTCACTGCAGACCAAACATCGAACCATACGTCGAAAATGATTTTGCGCTTTGAATTTTTTAGGTAAGTGACTTTACAATCTGTTTCGTGTACCCTGAAAACTCTTTAAAAATAAGATGCTCTAATGGATATGCTTCGATGATATTCAAATTTATCGGGATAAAGAGTTTTCCAAATTAGGCTACCGCTCCTCAGGTGTTCCGACACTGAGCAGGACAACTGTTATATGAAGAGGGCGGGGTGACCCAATGGGTTGGCTGGACCGCAAGATTTTCACCCACTTCCCGGCCGTTTTTCGTCATACTTCCGTTCTTACTCTTCTTAGAGAGATTCAAAGCCTACGTTTCTACAAAAAAAAGGAAATTTTTTCGTCGTGAACTCTGCCTTTGAACACATCGTTCGCGCTGGGAATCACATTTATTTTTCAAGCTCAACTCCATCAATGAGACCGATAGACCACACTGGTAAAGTTCGGTGCGTCGAAGGTGTAGGGTCATGAGGTTGTAAGGGATGAAGATCAGGATCCGCTACCAGTTCTCAACAGTCATTTACTACTGTTTCAATGAATATTGATGCGACCATCAAACAACGTGAAAAACAGTCACGGCACAAATTTCTTTATGCAGAAAAACTTTGAAAATAACAGCGGCGAGGTCTTCAAACGCGGAACTTCAAAAACGATTTCGGCGCAAAACTCAAAGGCAGTGGTCGCGATAACATATGCTTGACTTTTTCCTATCTGAACCCTTCTCTGTGTTTAGAATAGTAGGACCTTCAAGAAAAAAAAACAGCTGTTTCGGGCCGAATTTGAAGCCTAAACCTTCTTGTCTTTTGATGGTGGACGAGCCAACTCCACGTCATCGGCATCGATGATCTGTAGTGTCAAGAACATCAGCTGACTTCAAATTGAATTTCAACCTTCAGACTGACCTAATCCGAATATTTATGTACTCATCCAGTGAAAAACGTTGACTGGAGTGCTTTCTTTCATTGCTTAACTGTTTTTATTAGGTAAATTTGCATTTATTTCTTCCCCTGAATGTCGATGATTTTTGACTGCTCGGCATGAGACTGCGATCTTTTTGAGCGGCGCTGTGCACGTATGCACGAACTGGCATTTTTGGGTCTAGAAATTCTAATTTCAGCCCGTTTTCAGCGCGCTACCTTCATGGGTTTTCAGCTATTTTTGATCTAAGCCGATTTTCGTAGTTTTTTCGATAACGTTTTCCATCGTAACCACTGCCTTTAGGTTGAATTTCACACTGTTGTTTAGACTGACTTTCTTATACAGACAAAGATTTTTCCTGGGCCCACTCGACATTTTCGTTCACTAGAGATGCCGAGGTGCACGACAACATGAAAAATTAATATACGATTTTCTGCGCGTATGATGCCTTTGAGGAGGTGGCGGCACTTTTGTCCGACCGATCCCAGCGCTGTGCCTGACCCGAAACGGGAACCCGGAGCTACACCCACATAACGAGAGGAAGAGCCACCTGTTTTAAAGGCGGTGTTCACGATAAAAATATCTTCTTTGTTTTTTACCCATCTTGAAAGCGGTCCCATTCTGATTACAATGATGTCTCTCAAATTGTACAAGACCCTCTGGGAACGGAATTATGGTCCCTCAAAAACTGAGCTAGGGAAAATGGTGGACGAGTTGTCCGAGGCTTGTAACATCCGTCTTTTGCAGCCAATGTATACGATCTGACATGAGTAGAGACAGAAGTTGAGAATGAAGAAAAGAACGGAGCTTTTGATCGAATACCATCGCTCATCTCATGATCTCGAGTTTTCCATTGTTCACGTCGAGGGGCGGAAAGGGGCCGGACTTGCCCAAAACGGCGGGGTTTGCCTACTTTTCTAAGCCATTTTGCGGCACCTGGGTAGCTTTTCGACCTGTTTTCTTGACGCTGTTCTGCTTCTGAGAATCACGAGAGGCGTTCTTTATGGAAATTTCGAGGATGAAGTTTATAATGAACAGTGCCTTTAATAGAGTTGTCGAACTTGACAAAAATGCGGTCTTGGGCCGGAAGCAATAGTTCACTTGGAGTAGCAAATGCGTTGAGTCCAAGAAAGCAATAAGGAGGAATAATGAGCAGAAGGGATTGAAGCATTGAGGGGGTGTGGAAAAGCTTTAGTTCTCTATCTAATGACGTTGTGAAAATTTTTTTTAGGCAGTCAAGTAAAGGCAATTGTAATCAAAATAGGAAAATTGTAAAAGTTCAACAATGCCAGAAATATCTCACCTCTTCGGCGAAATCCGATTATTGTCAGCTGCAGAAGTATCGAAGGAAAAACGTCGTCAATTAGAACAGGGGATGGGGAAAGGCGGGATGTTCCTCTGTGAATTTGCCAAGCAGCTATAAGCAGTGAACTGGTGACGGGAGCGGAGCGCCTTATATGGACAGGGATCTTTTCGCCTCCTTCGGGTGTGCGTTTTTTTGCCTCGCCTTCGAACCTGCGCACCTGTCCGGCGGCGGATAACTGACTGACAAGCCGCGACGGGCACGTTTGCACATATGACACAACAGGCGGTCATCCATTCATCCGCGCTCGCCCCCGTTTTGAAACAGCGCCATGTCATGCTTTCTGGCAGCTATTCCGCGACCAGTTCCGCGGTGGACGAGTCCAGACCATTTGTCCTGGAGAAAAAGTGGTTTCTAAGTGTGCCATCTTTTTGTCGGGATATTAAGGATTAGAAGATGTGTTCGGGATTTAGATGCCATAGATCACGGTCTAGCAAGTGGAAAGCGGGGCAAGAGATTCGAGAGAGGCTTCTTCACAAATTTACTATATACATTATTCTCTCTAATTTTGACCTCTTGTGGTTCCAGAGAAGACTGAAGATACCGGAAACAGTAAATAGGTACATGTGAAGTTACATGAGCTAGGGCCTGTTCGAAAGAGAATGTCCGCCTACGCGGTCGGCGTGCGTGTGGCTAAGATCCATAATTTGATAATATGTGACATAAGAAGGATAAAGAACCATATTCCAGTCAACTTCTGACAGTTGTGGGAAGGTTCGTCCAGAAAATGCCTTCGCGACAGCTGCTCGACACGCACGCTGACCGCGCGGGCCGGCAGTCTCATTCGGACAGACTTTGGACACACCAGCCAGGAAAATGCAGGACGGGATAGTTTCTTAACAGCTAGGATCCAGAGAAGTGCTCACGATAGAGCTGCGACCCCCCTCCCCCTTGGTGAGCGAAATTTTCGGAAATTGTCTGAGACTGTTACTAACTCTCCATCCTAGCTGAATATTTAGCCTGAAATTCTTACGACCTCCCAAGCTTCCAAATTTTCGTTTTCTGGATCTAGGTTTTTACGACCCCTCCACTCTCTTCGCGGAGAGAAGTACAAAAGTCTAGGCGGATCGTCTTTTTTTTCGTGGAAAAATCTGGACAGGGTCGTGATTTTTTTTCGAAAACAAAAGTTTTCAATGAGGGGGTCATAATTCCATCGATGAACTTGCCAATGAGCTCCCGTCAATTGAGGAAAGGGTTGGGGTCTTGGACGTAGGCTAGTTTATTCAGAGTGCTCTTGCGCGCACACTGTGCGGCCTATGGCGTCGTTAATACTTCCGCCGCCGAGCGGCGCGGCGAAGCGCAATCTCATAGCATCGATCGTGCCGCGCCGCGTGATCAATATTACAGGAATGCACTGTGCCGCGCCGTTTGGTGGCGGGAGTATAAACGACCCCTAATATCGATTGTGCCGCGCCGCGTGATCGATATTAGGGATCGTTTATTCTTCCGTCGCCGAGCGGCGCGGCGAAGTGCAATCCCATAGCATCGATCGTGCCGCGCCGCGTGATCAATATTACAGGAATGCACTGTGTCGCGCCGTTTGGCGGCGGGAGCATAAACGACCCCTAATATCGATTGTGCCGCGCCGCGTGATCGATATTAGAGGTCGTTTATTCTTCCGTCGCCGAGCGGCGCGACGAAGTGCAATCCCATAGCATCGATCGTGCCGCGCCGCGTGATCAATATTACAGGAATGCACTGTGTCGCGCCGTTTGGCGGCGGGAGCATAAACGACCCCTAATATCGATTGTGCCGCGCCGCGTGATCGATATTGGGGATCGTTTATTCTTCCGTCGCCGAGCGGCGCGGCGAAGTGCAATCTTATGATATCGATCGTGCCGCGCGATCTATATTACAAAAATGCACTATGCCGCGCCGCTCGGAGGCGGGAGTATAAGGGTCGTTTATACTCCCGCCACCGGCGTAGTACATTTCTGTAATATTGATCACGCGGCGCGGCACGATCGATATGGTGGTACAGAAATGCACTGTGCCGCGCCGCTCGGCGGCGGAACTATGAAGGACCCTTATAAGTCATGACAACAGTAGATTGTCGTCTCCATAATTGATACCAGTTGGGCTTACAAAGGGTTACCTTTTACTTGATTCCTCTCTTTTAGTGAATTCGAACGTAAGGCTAGATGGTTCTATTTTCAACGGGTGATTATTGGGTAGTCTCAGAAAAAGTTTGTTTCTGAGATTTCCAAATTGAGCAAGGTTTTTGTTTTTTCGTTGTTGGTCCAAACGAATCCACTAACCACTGTTTCCCGACCGTACTCAAGTTATTGAATAGGGCTCCTCTTCAAAACCAGTTGTGTATTTAAATGATCAAGAAACACTGATTGGAGAAAGTAAAAGTGTTCCGTGTTTTTTTCGTCCGCAAAATCATGTTGGAAGAAACCAGCTGGCGAAAGTAATGGATCTGTTTTTTTTTCGACATTTATCACCATCGGGCGTCACGGTGCCATCACTTTCCGTTTTCACTTGTGGAAAAGTCGAAGCATTTTTTTTCTGTCATCGCTTTTTCCTTAGGCTGTGTAAGAACGACTACAGCCTGAGATCTCTATCGTTCAGCCCAGAAATATCGATCCTGATCGTTAGGGAGAATTTAAATCGCAACGGCATTCGTGATTTCCTACTCATGTCATCAGACTCAATAATTTTTAGCGGCTTCCATTTAAAGTCCTCCCGGTTCAGATTGCGATATGTGAAATTTCTGAAAATTTAGCTTCCTGACAAAAGTGACGATTTGGTAATGGTGAAAAAAAGTTTAAAAAATAGCTTGAAATACCTTGAAAAAGCGCAAAAAATAAAAAATAAATAAATAAATAAATATAAATAAAAAAATTGAAAATAAATACCTTGAAAAAGCGTAATTCGGCGTAAAATAGCCTGAAAAAATAAAAAAGCTAGGAAATAGAGTGAAATAAGTAAAAATGCGATTTGGTGGTTGATTATTTCACAAGCTTCTCCGCTAAGCTTATCAAAACGAAATCAAGCACGATATGGAATGGAGTTCACCTAGCTTGGCCTATGCTGATTCCCTTATTACAGCTTTGAAAAAATGGCTTAATGTTTTTGTTGCCCGCTTGATTTCGGTTTGATAAGTTCAACGGAGAAGCTTGTGAAATGATCAATCACCGAATCGCATTTTTGGTATTTTTTTCATTTTCTAGCTATTTTTTCAGTATATTTTACGCCAAATAAATTTTTAAGATATTTCAAGATATTTTTGAAACTTTTTTCACCATTACGAAATCGTCACTTTTGCCAGGAAGGTGAATTTTCAGAAATTTCACAAATTTTTCCCAAAGGTTCCCTTTTTGACTTCAATTTTGCCCAACAATTGGAATGATGAAACATCTAAAAGACGATAATGTCGTATAAGTACAATTTTTTAAACTTATGACCCAAAACCATGAAAAACACCACTCGCTGTCGAATTTCGTGCTACATATGAGAACTCGATATTATTGATCATTAGTATCTGATCTTGCATGATGAGAAGATTTTCCCAAATAAGTGACTTAGAGCCATCAACAATAAAAAATCATTGCGGCATTTTGTGCAACAGGCAAAAAAATCAATATTATTGATTGATATTTATCGATAATGACTGATGAGCGAAACTCCCCAACCAAGAAAACCAATCCCATCAGCAATCACCACTCCTGGCCACATTTTGTGCAAAAAGCGCGAAAATCGATAATACTGATTAACACAGGTCGTTGGAGACAACTACTGAACTTGCCAGAATTCGCACTCATAACACGTCAACAACGCGTCATGAGTGCGAATTCTGACACTTTCAGTACTTGTCTCCGAAGACCTGTGTTGACTGGCTGCAAATTCACCCACACACCCCGATCTCCACAGCCGTAGCATGCCTAAACAGTTTTCGTTCTCCACGACTAATTTAGTATGTAAACCAACGGTTTTGAGATACCCTTCAAAGTTAGGGTATCAAGTTCAAGTTGATATAGGAGCGACCTGCATTCATTCCCAGCTTCCTGTCCAAAAATGAGCTCCCTAGCTCAATTTAAAGTGTGCTCGCAAGACCAAGAACGCCGTCTAAAAAAAAAGGAGATTAACTACAAAAAAGCGCGGCCTTTCACTTTTTACAGGCTGTAAAACGGGGAAATTCACTTGGTTGCTACGCGTGCTGGTGCGGAGCGGAGGTTAGAGACAGTGAGAGAGCGTGGGGCAGACGGAGGTCGGGGCGTCGCGCGCACCGCTCGCTCCTCAGATGATGTAAATTACTGTGCTTCTTTGAGCCGAATTCCGGTCCGCAATTGCATCTCGACACGCTTCGCGGACGCGCGCATTCGAGTCGGAAGAGTTTCCAGCGCCGCAGCCGCCGATCTGTTGACTATAGGTGGGTTTTAGGAATTTGAAAGTGAACAAAATTGGAGAAAACTGTATAAAAAAGCCATATCGAGTCGGCTTTGGCGCTGGAAACTCGACTGACTCCAGCGCATCCGGCCGCAAAGCGTGTCGAGACGCAATTGCAGACCGGAATTTGGCCCAGATGAGCACAGTACGACGTTTTATAGAGGGTACTCGAAAACCAGTGCACCATTCTAAACTTTTTTTGGGTGGTTATACTAACTTTTTGCGCTATTTTTTCAACGCATTTTTAATGCGCGCTTCGCGTGCAACACAGTTTCGCCGAAAATACATTCGCTAATCTTGCCATTCGCCGCATGTAGTGGATGTGCAAAGAATCTACGAAAAAAAATTCGAAAAACAAAATCAAGGTGTTCAGGAAACAGGCCGGAAAACAGAAAACACATGAATACAAAAGAATATTTCTTCGCCCAGCTGAGTCGGTTTTGATTAGATTCAGTATTTTTTTGAAGGTTTAGTTCTATTTTCTAGAAAATCAAGAGAACGAGTTGAATAGAAGACAAAAAATTCCATTCACCTTTGCCTAGCTGGGGCCGGATGCATCAACGCACACGGCGGGGCAAGGACAGGGGCAGGGTCTGGCTACCCCAGCGCAGGTGCCCCGAGAGTCTGTGCCCTACCCCGTATGCACATTATACTTAATATCCGAATCACTCCATTTCGGATATCCGACCGGATATCCGAGATTCGGATAATCCGATATCCGAAAATTTGAAAACACGCATTATCTGAATCGAACCAATATCCGGGAAATTTAAAATCGGCATTATCTGAATCGAACCATTATCCGAAGGGTCGAAAATTCGGATAAAATCGGATAAAAACGGATAAAACGGATAAAAATCGGATAAAATCGGATAAAAACGGATAAAACGGATAAAAATCGGATAAAAACGGATAAAAATCGGATAAAATCGGATAAAAACGGATGAAACGGATAAAAATCGGATAAAACGGATAAAATTTGCGTAAAATCGGATAAAACGGATAAAAATTGGATAAAACGGATAAAACGGATAAAAATCGGATAAAACGGATAAAATTTGCGTAAAATCGGATAAAACGGATAAAATTTGCGTAAAATCGGATGAAATCGGATAAACGGATAAAAATCGGATAAAATCGGATAGAAACGGATGAAACGGATAAAAATCGGATAAAAACCGGATGAAACGGATAAAATTTGCGTAAAATCGGATAAAACCGGATAAAATCGGATAAGCCGGTTCATTTTTTATATCAACTATTTGACTCACTTTTGTTTTCTCTTTCGTGTAATTTATGTATGTATATGTCCATTTCTCGTAGCTACTATTCTACTCATTTTGTGTGTGTGTGTGTTTGTGTGTGTGTGTGTTTGTGTGTGTGTGTGTGTGGTGTGTGTATGTGTGTGTGTTTGTGTTTGTGTGTGTGTGTACGTGTGTGTGTGTGTTTGTGTGTGTGTGTTTGTGTTTGTGTGTGTGTGTGTGTGTGTGTGTGTGTGTGTGTGTGTGTGTGTATGTGTGTGTGTGTGTGTGTGTGTGTGTGTGTGTGTGTGTGTGTGTGTGTGTGTGTGTGTATGTGTGTGTGTGTGTGTGTGTGTGTGTGTGTGTGTATTGCCTGAGATTTGTTCCGAAAATATCCGAAATTTATCCGAAATTATCCGACGGATATCCGTATCCGAATCATTGGAAAAATGGCATTATCTGAATCGATCCAATATCCGAAAATTTGAAAAAACGCATTATCTGAATCGAACCAATATCCGGTAAATTTAAAATGGCATTATCCGAATCGATCCATTATCCGAGGAATTACCTTCGGATAACAAGTATAATGCACATGCGCTTGATGGCGTCGGAGCAGCTACCCCCAGCGGAGTGTATGCAATGACGTACGGTGCGCGCCATTTTACGGCTCAAACCTGTGATCGATCAGCCGAAACAGCTGAGAATTTTTCCTCCCTCTACTCTGACAACTTCTGCTTTTGCCTTCCTTTCGTTTTTGGTGCTGTTAAACATCTTGGATTCACTTTTTTTCGTAATGTAGCATGTTGATAAAACATAAATATGTCTCAATTTCATTCACTGTTTTGAAAAGTCATTTAATTTTTGAGTTCGCTCGCTATTTGGGCTTCACAGCGTGTGCAAAACTGCGAATGCTGCGAACTTCGTGTAAGTATCAACTTTTGAAACAATCGTGTGATGTATTTAGAAAACCATGAGAAGTACATAGTCTGGCTCTAAATCCCATTTCGCCCACCGTTTTTTAAAGTGGTTGCTGTGACTGCAAGATGTTCTACCCGTTGTGAAAATGTAAGAAGGAAAGCACAAAACAAGGGAAGGTGAGGAAGGATACAAGCCGTTGCAGGCCGATTATTACAGTAATTTAGCTCAGTTCTTTTTTTAAATCATGCCGAGTAATCTTTCCACGACGTGCGAGGAAAATTTTTAAGCATGCTTTTGACTTTGTGATTTTAACCAACAAGTATTCAAAATAGCATTGATAAGGAAAAATTTAGTCGATTTCAACAGAAAATGTAGCTTAATTTCTAAGCTTAAGTCGAATACCATGAAGAAAGTTATAAGTACGACGGTAAGCCAAAAAATGTATACTTGTCTCGAAAAAATTTTTTCTGTACATGTATCGAAATCAAATTCTTCAAAAAATTTGGACTGATTTCCAGAAGAAATTTTGCGAAACTTCATTCTTTCAAAGGTTTTTCGTGCTGTGAAAATGTGGTTCATCAAACCAAAGTTCAAGAAACGCTGAATAAAGACGATGGAATCACTATCCTGAAAATAAAAAAAACCCGAATAATGCTAAAAGGAGAAGTAGTGAAGAAAATCATTTGAGAATGGAATGATTTCCTTCTAGATGTAAACATTTTAGGCAGAAAATATTTACGAGAAGCTCAATAAAATATTATGTCGAGGAAAGTGACAGCAAGTCTTAAAAATGTTGGGTAGTACATCATCTTATCATATTTCTGAAACGTTTCATCACTCTTGCCCCAGCCGGGGCAGCCGCTGCCCCAGCTTCCGAGCTGGGGCAGGTGGGGGCACTGCCCTTGCCCTTGCCCCGGCGGCTTAGCATAGCGATTTCGCTGCCCTGCGTGCCCCGCGCCTGCCCAAACCCCGAGATTCGCGTTGATGCATCCGGCCCCTGGTGTACTCTGACCCCAATCCGTAAATTTCTGGCTAATCATGTTCTCGAATCATCTAGAAAACTGAACTGAAGCACACGAATACTTGACTCATCGATCGATTTTTGATTTATCAAGATTTCGTATCATTCGAATGGGTAAGCGCATCAGCGTAAATTTCTTATTCAAATTCACATGAATATTTCACATAAATATGATGATTTTCGACATAATATTCGATCTGTTTTTTCTTTGAAAAGGAGTGGATGAAACTTCTGAGAAACTGGCAACTAACTGGTTTAGCCGTGGACAAGATTCATAGATTGCTAAACGTTGTCCAGACTACATGAGATAGAATGGGATCCTCCGATCGCTTTTTCCGCCGTTGCTGTTGATCGGGAAGGGATTATGGTCGCTGAAGAGCGTTCCACTACAGCTTGCACCTGCAGTCTTCAGGGGAACATTTGAAACACCTCACTAGAACACTAATGGAATAGGATAACAATATTAGGACAAACCTTCCGTTTTTCATGGTAGAGACTTGGTCTCCAATAGCGAGAGCCAGTCGAGGCCGAATTCTGTGGTCGGGTTCTTCGGCGTTTTCTATACCCCAGGTTTTATACCCTGATGCAGCCTTATATCCGAGTGAAATAGTTCACGAATCCGATGTCGCTTTTTTCAAGGACTCAGTTCAATTTTAAAATTGTTTCCACTATTTAGGGCTTAGCTTAGAGAGCATTTCACGGTGATGACAATGGAGTCTCTGGAGTCGCTAAGAACTCATTACGGATGGAGTTATGGCCCCTCAAGGAATTTAAAATTATACGGCGAGAATTTCGTGGAAGAGTTGTCTTGTGCCTGTTTTCTCTCGTTATTCTCTGTCATTGCACTGGACCATGCCATATTATAAAGCCAGACCGAAAACAAATGGAAAAACACAGATTTTGAAGAACAATAATCGCGCGTCGCATCTCTATTGAGATCGGAGACTTGACGGTGAGCGTTCCTCAGTTTTTCTTTCCTGTGGGCGTGGTCGACTTTTCCCTTCATTTTTTTCCTTATTTGAGCAAATTGAGATTCCGCGCGGGCAGGCGTACTATATATTCTATCAAAAAGGGGTCTTCCAAGCGAAAGAGGTTTGGTTCGAGTCAGAAACGTTCCAACAAAAAGGGAACAATAGGAAAGTGAAATGAAGAGAGTGTACAAAAAGTGAACAATATAATTTCAAGGCGATATTCTTGGTCGACTCTTCTAAACAGCGAAAACAAACCGTTGTGGTGTTCTACACGAAAGCACTTTGTGGTTCCGAAAATGGTTCTGACTACGCAAGAACCATTAAAATGTATATGCATGTAAACCTAATACTGTGCTTATATGGGTCAAATTCCGGTCCGCAATTGCGTCTCGACACGCTTTGCGGCCGGGCGCTTTCGAGTCGGAAGAGTTTCCAGCGACGCAGCTGCGGATCTGTTGACTCTAGGTGGGTTTTAGAAACTGGAAACTAAACAAAATTGAAAACTGTCTAAAAAGCCATATCGTGTCGGCTTTGGAGCTGGAAACTCGATTGACTCGAGCGCGTGCGGCCCCAAAGCGTGTCGAGACGCAATTGCGGACTGAATTTAACCTACATAAGCACAGTACTTACCATCAAAACAGAAGATGATTTCGAAAGACCTACACTGATGGTTAGCTTCAGATGTAAGGAGAAGCGAATTTATAGTTATAGAAGTACAGCATCAAACGAGAATATTCCCATAAAATCTCATGGAACCAATAGAAGCCGTTTTCTGGAAAACACTAAACTCTTCCTCGTAAAAAAACCACAACGGTTTGTTTTCGCTGTTTGGAAGAGTCGACCAAGAATATCGCCTTGAAATTATATTGTTCACTTTTTGTACACTCTCTTCATTTCACTTTCCTATTGTTCCTTTTTGTTGGAACGTTTCTGACTCGAACCAAACCTCTTCGCTTGAAAGACCCTTTTTGATAGAATTGTTCACTTTTTATCGATATTACGCAGTAATATCCATGTATGTAATTCATGCAAAACTAGCATACTTCATTACGCTTACTTATTTGGTGCATACATAGGCTGCTAATATACACCGACTTCTCGTCTTTGTGAAAGAGTTATAATTACAGAAATTTACATTAACCGCCTCTGGAGCACCTGAATAGTTCGATTCTTGATACATTATCGGCGATCCTTCTGCAACTGCAGTGAACGCAAATACTTTACTTACTGTCAATATCTGCGCGAAAGATTCGCAAGCCCAGCAGAAGTAAAGACGACGTCTCGAGGACGTCATCAGAAGCCAGATGCACTTTTCACGACGTCTCGATGACGGGACTATCATAGACGGGGGGCCACCCAGCAAACAAGACAGAAATCAAATACACCACCTACAGAAAAAGCTATCAATCGAAGTAGACTCTGTTTCATTCCAAGTGAACTCAAGTTTTCGGTTATCACAGCACGGAGCGGTGGCTTTTCCGTCGAAACTCCCTTATCACTAGTTATATTTGATCGAAGCCCACCGCTTCGCTGGTGGTGATAATCGAAATCAACAGGTCACTAGGGATGTACCAGAGCTTATTTCTATAGAATTTTCATAACAACAATGATTGATAGCAGTATCAAGCATCTTTCGTGGAAGCTTTTGGTCATTTCAATACATAAATCTTGGAGCCCCCGTCTGAGATAGTCCCCGATGACGTCATCAGAAGCCAAGCACTTTTCGACGTCCCGATGACGTCATCAGAAGCCAGAAGCACTCTTCACGACGTCCCGATGACGTCATCAGAAGCCAAGCACTCTTCACGACGTCCCGATGACGTCATCAGAAGCCAGAAGCACTTTTCACGACGTCCCGATGACGTCATCAGAAGCCAGAAGCACTTTTCACGACGTCCCGATGACGTCATCAGAAACCAAAGCACTTTTCACGATGTCCCGATGACGTCATCAGAAGCCAGAAGCACTTTTCACGACGTCCTATGACGTCATCAGAAGCCAGAAGCACTTTTCACGACGTCCCGATGACGTCATCAAAGCCAGAAGCACTTTTCACGACGTCCTATGACGTCATCAAACCAGAAGCACTTTTCACGACGTCCCGATGACGTCATCAAACCAGAAGCACTTTTCATGACGTCCCGATGACGTCATCAGAAGCCAGAAGCACTTTTCAAGACGTCCCGATGACGTCGTCAGAAGCCAGAAGCACTTTTCACGACGTCCCGATGACGTCATCAGAAACAGAAGCACTTTTCACGACGTCCCGATGACGTCATCAGAAGCCAGAAGCACTTTTCGACGTCCCTATGACGTCATCAAACCAAGCACTTTTCACGACGTCCCGATGACGTCATCAGAAATAAGCACTTTTCATGACGTCCCGATGACGTCATCAGAAGCCAGAAGCACTTTTCACGACGTCCCGATGGCGTCATCAAACCAGAAGCACTTTTCACGACGTCCCGATGACGTCATCGAAAGCCAGAAGCACTTTTCACGTCGTCCCGATGACGTCATCAGAAGCCAGAAGCACTTTTCACGACGTCCCGATGGCGTCATCAGAAGCCAGAAGCACTTTTCACGACGTCCCGATGACGTCATCAGAAGCCAGAAGCACTTTTCACGACGTCCCTATGACGTCATCAGAAGCCAGAAGCACTTTTCACGACGTCCCGATGACGTCATCAGAAGCCAGAAGCACTTTTCATGACGTCCCGATGACGTCATCAGAAGCCAGAAGCACTTTTCACGACGTCCCGATGACGACGTCAAAGCCAGAAGCACTTTTCACGACGTCCGATGACGTCATCAGAAACCAGAAGCACTTTTCGACGTCCCGATGGCGTCATCAGAAGCCAGAAGCACTTTTCACGACAACCCGATGACGTCCATCAGAAGCCAGAAGCACTTTTCACGACGTCCCGATGACGTCATCGAAAGCCAAGCACTTTTCACGTCGTCCCGATGACGTCATCAGAAGCCAGAAGCACTTTTCACGACGTCCCGATGACGTCATCAGAAGCCAGAAGCACTTTTCACGACGTCCCGATGACGTCATCAGAAGCCGAAAGCACTTTTCACGACGTCCCGATGACGTCATCAGAAGCCAGAAGCACTTTTCACGACGTCCCGATGGCGTCATCAGAAGCCAGAAGCACTTTTCACGACAACCCGATGACGTCACCAGAAGCCAGAAGCACTTTTCACGACGTCCCGATGACGTCATCAGAAGCCAGAAGCACTTTTCACGACGTTCCGATGGCGTCATCAGAAGCCAGAAGCACTTTTCACGACAACCCGATGACGTCATCAGAAGCCAGAAGCACTTTTCACGACGTCCCGATGACGTCATCGAAAGCCAGAAGCACTTTTCACGACGTCCCGATGACGTCATCAGAAGCCAGAAGCACTTTTCACGACGTCCCGATGACGTCATCAGAAGCCAGAAGCACTTTTCATGACGTCGATGACGTCATCAGAAGCCAGAAGCACTTTTCGACGTCCCGATGACGTCGTCAGAATCCATAAGCAATTTTCACGACGTCCCGATGACGTCATCAGAACCAGAAGCACTTTTCGACGTCCCGATGGCGTCATCAGAAGCCAGAAGCACTTTTCACGACAACCCGATGACGTCATCAGAAGCCAGAAGCACTTTTCACGGCGTCCCGATGACGTCATCAGAAGCCAGAAGCACTTTTCACGACGTCCCGATGACGTCATCAGAAGCCAGAAGCACTTTTCACGACGTCCCGATGACGTCATCAAATCAAGCACTTTTCACGACGTCCCGATGACGTCATCAGAAACCAGAAGCACTTTTCACGACGTCCCGATGACGTCATCAGAACCAGAAGCACTTTTCGACGTCCCGATGACGTCATCAGAAGCCAGAAGCACTTTTCACGACGTCCCGATGACGTCATCAGAAGCCAGAAGCACTTTTCACGACGTCCCTATGACGTCATCAGAAGCCAGAAGCACTTTTCACGACGTCCGATGACGTCATCAGAATCAAGCACTTTTCACGACGTCCCGATGACGTCATCAGAAGCCAGAAGCACTTTTCACGACGTCCCGATGACGTCATCAGAACCAGAAGCACTTTTCACGACGTCCCTATGACGTCATCAGAAACCAAAGCACTTTTCACGACGTCCCGATGACGTCATCGAAAGCCAGAAGCACTTTTCACGACGTCCCGATGACGTCATCAGAAGCCAGAAGCACTTTTCACGACGTCCCGATGACGTCATCAGAAGCCAGAAGCACTTTTCACGTAGTCCCGATGACGTCATCAGAAGCCAGAAGCACTTTTCACGACGTTCCGATGGCGTCATCAGAAGCCAGAAGCACTTTTCACGACAACCCGATGACGTCATCAGAAGCCAGAAGCACTTTTCACGACGTCCCGATGACGTCATCAGAAGCCAGAAGCACTTTTCATGACGTCCCGATGACGTCATCAGAAGCCAGAAGCACTTTTCACGACGTCCCGATGACGTCGTCAGAAATCATAAGCAATTTTCACGACGTCCGATGACGTCATCAAACCAGAAGCACTTTTCATGACGTCCCGATGACGTCATCAGAAGCCAGAAGCACTTTTCGACGTCCCGATGACGTCGTCAAAGCCATAAGCACTTTTCACGACGTCCGATGACGTCATCAGAAGCCAGAAGCACTTTTCATGACGTCCCGATGACGTCATCAGAAGCCAGAAGCACTTTTCACGACGTCCCGATGACGTCGTCAGAAGCCATAAGCAATTTTCACGACGTCCCGATGACGTCATCAGAAGCCAGAAGCACTTTTCATGACGTCCCGATGACGTCATCGAAAGCCAAAGCACTTTTCACGACGTCCGATGACGTCATCAGAAATAGAAGCACTTTTCACGACGTCCCGATGACGTCATCAAACCAGAAGCACTTTTCATGACGTCCCGATGACGTCATCAGAACCATAAGCACTTTTCACGACGTCCGATGACGTCGTCGAAATATAAGCAATTTTCACGACGTCCGATGACGTCATCAAAGCCAGAAGCACTTTTCACGACGTCCCGATGGCGTCATCAAAGCCAGAAGCACTTTTCACGACAACCCGATGACGTCATCAGAAGCCATAGGCACTTTTCACGACGTCCCGATGACGTCATCAGAAGCCAGAAGCACTTTTCATGACGTCCCGATGACGTCATCAGAAGCCAGAAGCACTTTCACGACGTCCCGATGACGTCATCAGAAGCCAGAAGCACTTTTCACGACGTCCCGATGACGTCATCAGCCAGAAGCACTTTTCACGACGTCCCGATGACGTCATCAGAAGCCAGAAGCACTTTTCATGACGTCCCGATGACGTCATCAAAGCCAGAAGCACTTTCACGACGTCCGATGACGTCGTCAGAAGCCAGAAGCACTTTTCACGACGTCCCGATGACGTCATCAGAAGCCAGAAGCACTCTTCACGACGTCCCGATGACGTCATCAGAAATGAAGCACTCTTCGACGTCCCGATGACGTCATCAGAAGCCGAAGCCACTTTTCACGACGTCCCGATGACGTCATCAGAAGCCAGAAGCACTTTTCACGACGTCCCGATGACGTCATCAGAAACCAAACACTTTTCGACGTCCCGATGACGTCATCAGAAATAGAAGCACTTTTCACGACGTCCCGATGACGTCATCAAATCAAAGCACTTTTCACGACGTCCCGATGACGTCATCAAATCAAGCACTTTCACGACGTCCGATGACGTCATCAGCCAGAAGCACTCTTCGACGTCCGATGACGTCATCAAAGCTCAAGCACTTTTCACGACGTCCCGATGACGTCATCAGAAGCCAAGCACTTTCGACGTCAGAATCAAAGTAAACGTTCCGATGACGTCATCAGTAGCCAGAAGCACTTTTCACGACGTCGATGACGTCATCAGAAGCCAGAAGCACTTTTCACGACGTCCCGATGACGTCATCAGAAGCCAGAAGCACTTTTCACGACGTCCCGATGACGTCATCAAATAAGCACTTTTCACGACGTCCCGATGACGTCATCAGAAGCCGCCAGAAGCACTTTCACGACGTCCCGATGACGTCATCAGAAAGAAGCACTTTTCACGACGTCCCGATGACGTCATCAGAAGCCAGAAGCACTTTCGACGTCCCGATGACGTCATCAGAAGCCAGAAGCACTTTTCACGACGTCCCGATGACGTCATCAGAAGCCAGAAGCACTTTTCACGACGTCCCGATGACGTCATCAGAAGGCAGAAGCACTTTTCACGACGTCACGATGACCGATGACGTCATCAGAAACCAAGCACTTTTCACGACGTCGATGGCGTCATCAGAAATAAACACTTTTCGACGTTCCGATGACGTCATCAGAAGCCAAGCACTTTTCGACGTCGATGACGTCATCAAATAAACACTTTTCACGACGTCCCGATGACGTCATCAAACCAAACACTTTTCACGACGTCCCGATGACGTCATCAGAAGCCAGAAGCACTTTTCACGACGTCCCGATGACGTCATCAAAGCCAGAAGCACTTTTCACGACGTCCCGATGACGTCATCAGAAGCCAGAAGCACTTTTCACGACGTCCCGATGACGTCATCAGAAGCCAGAAGCACTTTTCACGACGTCCCGATGACGTCATCAAAGCCAGAAGCACTTTTCACGACGTCCCGATGACGTCATCAAATCAAACACTTTTCACGACGTCCCGATGACGTCATCAAAGCCAGAAGCACTTTTCGACGTCCCGATGACGTCATCAGAAACCAAACACTTTTCACGACGTCCCGATGACGTCATCAGAAGCCAGAAGCACTTTTCACGACGTCGATGACGTCATCAGAACCAGAAGCACTTTCGACGTCCCGATGACGTCATCAAATCAAGCACTTTTCGACGTCCGATGACGTCATCAAACCAGAAGCACTTTTCACGACGTCCCGATGACGTCATCAGAAGCCAGAAGCACTTTCACGACGTCCGATGACGTCATCAAACCAAAGCACTTTTCACGACGTCCCGATGACGTCATCAAAGCCAGAAGCACTTTTCACGACGTCCCGATGACGTCATCAGAAGCCAGAAGCACTTTTCACGACGTCCGATGACGTCATCAGAAACCAGAAGCACTTTCACGACGTCCCGATGACGTCATCAGAAAGAAGCACTTTTCGACGTCCGATGACGTCATCAGAAGCCAGAAGCACTTTTCACGACGTCCCGATGACGTCATCAGAAGCCAAAAGACTTTTCACGACGTCCCGATGACGTCATCAGAAACCAGAAGCACTTTTCACGACGTCCCGATGACGTCATCAGAAGCCAGAAGCACTTTTCACGACGTCCCGATGACGTCATCAGAAGCCAGAAGCACTTTTCACGACGTCCCGATGACGTCATCAAAGCCAGAAGCACTTTTCACGACGTCCGATGACGTCATCAGAAGCCAGAAGCACTTTTCACGACGTCCCGATGACGTCATCAGAAGCCGAAGCACTTTCACGACGTCCCGATGACGTCATCAAACCAGAAGCACTTTTCACGACGTCCCGATGACGTCATCAAACCAAGCACTTTTCACGACGTCCGATGACGTCATCAGAAGCCAGAAGCACTTTTCACGACGTCCCGATGACGTCATCAGAAGCCAGAAGCACTTTTCACGACGTCCCGATGACGTCATCAGAAGCCAGAAGCACTTTTCACGACGTCCCGATGACGTCATCAGAAGCCAGAAGCACTTTTCGACGTCCGATGACGTCATCAGGAAGCCAGAACACTTTTCACGACGTCCTGATGACGTCATCAGAACCAGAAGCACTTTCACGACGTCCCGATGACGTCATCAAAGCCAGAAGCACTTTCACGACGTCGATGACGTCATCAGAAACCAGAAGCACTTTTCACGACGTCCCGATGACGTCATCAGAAGCCAGAAGCACTTTTCACGACGTCCGATGACGTCATCAGAAGCCAGAAGCACTTTTCACGACGTCCGATGACGTCATCAGAAGCCAAGCACTTTTCACGACGTCGATGACGTCATCAAACCAGAAGCACTTTTCACGACGTCCCGATGACGTCATCAGAAGCCAGAAGCACTTTTCACGACGTCGATGACGTCATCAGAAGCCAAAGCACTTTTCACGACGTCCCGATGACGTCATCAGAAGCCAGAAGCACTTTTCACGACGTCCCGATGACGTCATCAGAAACCAGAAGCACTTTTCACGACGTCCCGATGACGTCATCAGAAGCCAGAAGCACTTTTCACGACGTCCGATGACGTCATCAGAAGCCAAAGCACTTTTCACGACGTCCCGATGACGTCATCAAAGCCAGAAGCACTTTTCGACGTCCCGATGACGTCATCAGAAACCAGAAGCACTTTTCACGACGTCCTGATGACGTCATCAGAAGCCAGAAGCACTTTTCACGACGTCCCGATGACGTCATCAGAAGCCAGAAGCACTTTTCACGACGTCCCGATGACGTCATCAGAAATAGAAGCACTTTTCACGACGTCCCGATGACGTCATCAGAAGCCAGAAGCACTTTTCACGACGTCCCGATGACGTCATCAGAAGCCAGAAGCACTTTTCGACGTCCCGATGACGTCATCAAAGCCAGAAGCACTTTTCACGACGTCCCGATGACGTCATCAGAAGCCAGAAGCACTTTCACGACGTCCCGATGACGTCATCAGAAGCCAGAAGCACTTTTCACGACGTCCCGATGACGTCATCAAACCAGAAGCACTTTTCACGACGTCGATGACGTCATCAAATCAAGCACTTTTCACGACGTCCCGATGACGTCATCAGAAGCCAGAAGCACTTTTCACGACGTCCCGATGACGTCATCAGAAGCCGAAGCACTTTCACGACGTCCCGATGACGTCATCAGAAGCCAGAAGCACTTTTCGACGTCCCGATGACGTCATCAGAAGCCAGAAGCACTTTTCACGACGTCCCGATGACGTCATCAAAGCCAGAAGCACTTTCATGACGTCCCGATGACGTCATCAGAAGCCAGAAGCACTTTTCACGACGTCCCGATGACGTCATCAGAAGCCAGAAGACTTTCACGACGTCCCGATGACGTCATCAGAACCAGAAGCACTTTCACGACGTCCCGATGACGTCATCAGAACCAGAAGCACTTTTCACGACGTCCCGATGACGTCATCAAACCAGAAGCACTTTCACGACGTCCCGATGACGTCATCAGAAGCCAGAAGCACTTTTCACGACGTCCCGATGACGTCATCAGAAGCCAAAGCACTTTTCACGACGTCCCGATGACGTCATCAGAAGCCAAGCACTTTTCACGACGTCCCGATGACGTCATCAGAAGCCAGAAGCACTTTTCACGACGTCCCGATGACGTCATCAGAAACCAAGCACTTTTCACGACGTCCCGATGACGTCATCAGAAGCCAGAAGCACTTTCACGACGTCCCGATGGCGTCATCAGAAGCCAGAAGCACTTTTCACGACGTCCCGATGACGTCATCAGAAGCCAGAAGCACTTTTCACGACGTCCCGATGAGCGTCATCAGAAGCCAGAAGCACTTTTCACGACGTCCCGATGACGTCATCAGAAGCCAGAAGCACTTTTCACGACGTCCGATGGCGTCATCAGAAGCCAGAAGCACTTTTCACGACGTCCCGATGACGTCATCAAGCCAGAAGCACTTTTCACGACGTCCCGATGACGTCATCAGAAGCCAGAAGCACTTTTCACGACGTCTCGATGACGTCATCAGAAGCCAGAAGCACTTTTCACGACGTCTCGATGACGTCATCAGAAGCCAGAAGCACTTTCACGACGTCTCGTTGACGTCATCAGAAGCCAGAAGCACTTTTCACGACGTCCCTATGACGTCATCAGAAGCCAGAAGCACTTTTCACGACGTCCCGATGACGTCATCAGAAGCCAGAAGCACTTTTCACGACGTCCCGATGACGTCATCAGAAGCCAGCAGCACTTTTCACGACGTTCCGATGACGTCATCAGAAGCCAGAAGCACTTTTCACGACGTCCCGATGACGTCATCAGAAGCCAGAAGCACTTTTCACGACGTCCCGATGACGTCATCAGAAGCCAGAAGCACTTTTCATGACGTCCCGATGACGTCATCAGAAGCCAGAAGCACTTTTCACGACGTCCCGATGACGTCATCAGAAGCCAGAAGCACTTTTCACGACGTCCCGATGACGTCATCAGAAGCCAGAAGCACTTTTCACGACGTCCCGATGACGTCATCAGAAGCCAGAAGCACTTTTCACGACAACCCGATGACGTCATCAGAAGCCAGAAGCACTTTTCACGACGTCCCGATGACGTCATCAGAAGCCAGAAGCACTTTTCACGACGTCCCGATGACGTCATCAGAAGCCAGAAGCACTTTTCATGACGTCCCGATGACGTCATCAGAAGCCAGAAGCACTCTTCACGACGTCCCGATGACGTCATCAGAAGCCAGAAGCACTTTTCACGACGTCCCGATGACGTCATCAGAATCAGAAGCACTTTTCACGACGTCCCGATGACGTCATCAGAAGCCAGAAGCACTTTTCACGACGTCCCGATGACGTCATCAGAAGCCAGAAGCACTTTTCACGACGTCCCGATGACGTCATCAGAAGCCAGCAGCACTTTTCACGACGTTCCGATGACGTCATCAGAAGCCAGAAGCACTTTTCACGACGTCCCGATGACGTCATCAGAAGCCAGAAGCACTTTTCACGACGTCCCGATGACGTCATCAGAAGCCAGAAGCACTTTTCATGACGTCCGATGACGTCATCAGAACCAAAGCACTTTTCACGACGTCCCGATGACGTCATCAAGCCAGAAACACTTTCACCAGCCTGCGTCCCCTACCAACGCTTGCCTGAATTTGACCGCCTGTGATCATTGGCAGTGGGTACTAGCAGTGAGGAATGAAAAGCGTGACGCCCTACGGCCTACGGCCTACGGCCTACGGCCCACGGCCCACGGCCTACGGCGCACACCATGAATTTTTCCTGAGCTTTCGGGCTTACAAATTTGTTATTTGTGAGCAGATCCGGCCCAAATTCTGTCAGCTGGTGTCTTTTGGATCCCTTCACTTATATCCAGAAGGGAGTCTGCAGACAATTTGTTTTAATGGTTTTATAAACTACTTTATGAAATTAGAAGTGATCACAAGGCCTAGGCAAAACCAAACCTCTCCAGCCGCTTCGCGGCTGGAGCGATACATCGCGGCCGGACTGCATATACTATTGAAAATTACTCATGAGGTAGTACTGCGCCTTTAAAGGCAGTGTTCACGATAAGAATCGTTCTTCTGCTTTTTTGCCTTTTTCTTGAAGACGGTCCCATGCTGATTTCAATGATGTTTTTGGAATCGTACAAGACCTTCTGTGAACGCAGGTATGGTCCCTCAAAGATTGAGCTATGGAAACATGGTGGACGAGTTGTCCGAGGCTTGTAGCTTCCGTCTTTTGCAGCCGATGTATGTATGCGAGGCGACCTGAGTAAAGAGAGAAGTTGAGAATGAAAGCAAGAACGGGGCTATTGACCGGAAACCATCGCTCAACTCACAATCTCGAGCATTCATTTGTTCACGTCGGTGGGCGTGGAAAGTGCATCTGGGGTGTGACGAGCTGACGGGTGTTCAACTTCGGGGCCGTAGGGGACCGTTCCGAGCTAATTTTTCTTAGTTTTTTCAACGTTAGGGTTGCGCTAGGTTTCGCAGCTGCCGATCTCCACCGAAAAATCAGACATGGTTTCTGTCGTAAACACTGCCTTTAAAGGCGCGGTACACTCTCTAGCGTGAATTTTGAGACTTTCGAGTACAAATTGTGTAGTAGACCCCTCCTAAATATGTGAAACCTGCCAAATACAAGGTCTCATTCCCTCCGAATAAGCGAGATGTAGGCGACAACCACAATCCTGATCTCCTCAAACACCACCCCTAGCCTCGCCCCCTTTCTTGACTTTCTGACTCAATAGCGGCTAAATAGGCGTATGAATCCAAACCGCGTACTTGGTACAGTCCACGGCAATGGAAAAAGGTGGCTGTGCGGTTGCGTATTTCGACTAATCATACTGTAGGTTGCGCCACAAACGACGGCTATTTTGTAATTTTTTTTTCGAAAAAAAGCACCGGAAACGTTGAAAAACGGTGAGTCCCCCTTTCCTCCCCACACACAGGCATTATTGATACACTCTAAATCTTTATCATAGATATACGCAGGAATAACAGGAAAAATAATCTTTCTCTGATATTCTCACTTTTTGTTTTTTGTTGTCGTCGAGTGTAATTCCGTCTATTAAGAACTCAAGAATATATTTGCCCATTTCCTGGGACAACAGAAGAGCTTTTTGGGCAACCTTCCCTTGTTTTGACTTTTGACCAACAGAAAACGTTCCTTAAAGGCAGTGTCCACGATAAAAACCATGTCTGATTTTTTGGTGGAGATCGGCAGCTGCGGGGCCTAGCGCAACCTTAACGTTGAAAAAACTAAGAAAAATTAGCTCGGAACGGTCCCCTACGGCCCCGAAGTTGAACACCCGTCAGCTCGTCACACCCCAGATGCACTTTCCACGCCCACCGACGTGAACAAATGAATGCTCGAGATTGTGAGTTGAGCGATGGTTTCCGGTCAATAGCCCCGTTCTTGCTTTCATTCTCAACTTCTCTCTTTACTCAGGTCGCCTCGCATACATACATCGGCTGCAAAAGACGGAAGCTACAAGCCTCGGAAAACTCGCCCACATTGCTTCCCTAGCTCAATTTTTTAAGGACTATAACTCCGTTCCTAGAAGGTCTTGTACGATTCCTAAAACATCATTGGAATCAGCATGGGACCGTCTTCAAGATAGATGGAAAAGCAGAAAAACGATTCTTATCGTGAACACTGCCTTTAAAGTGATTGCCTAGCGCGCTGCTGTTGACAAGTGATATGACCTCACAATGCTGAGTCAGGGTACTGCACGAGGTGTGTGGAAGCCCAATTTCACTCACATCCCACTCCAACCCTGTACAGCTTAGACCCCCCCCCAGTAGAGCTCCAGACCAGGGGTGTGCGTTTTTCGTTTTTCGATTTTTCGGTTTTTTCGTTTTTCGCCCTTTTTGGCGAAAAAAATCAATATCGAAAAAAACGAAAAAGTTTAAATTTTTATCGGTTTTTTTTCGGTCTGAAATTAGCGGTTCTGATGCGACTTGCAGTCGATCCTTCGCTGCTTACAGATGTCTCCAGCAAGTTTGCACACGTCTCTGACTTTATTCCAGAATCAAGCAGAAGCAAACGTATGATCTGCACCTTGCAGACGGTTCCTTCTACTACATCACTTTCGATTAAAAATTACATTGATGGAGCCGAAATTTTTTGAATTTCCTGTTTTTCAGCAGACTAAAACGACTCGGCGCATCTTTTGAGCATGGCCATAACTTTCAGGAATAATTCTCCGAAAAACCAAAAATACACATTTCGACAGGCGGAAACATCACCAATATAATAACGCTAATCGATTCCGCATAGCAGATAACCTGCATCGGTAATTCGAAGGCAGCGTTCACGATAATCATTCTCGATGACTTTCCGCAGTGAAATGATAGGCGAGAAAAATTCTATGCTCTCAGTGACGAAAAAATGGTTTAAAAAGAGCTAGGAATGGCTAAATAATGGATGCAAACAGGCGTTCTGAGGTCACCGAAACTCCTCATGTCGCCTTTCCGCCCCTAGAACCTCGAGGTTGTGATAACATGAAGTACTCAAGTCAAGGAAATACTGATGAGCGAGCTAAACCGCTTGATTATCACTGTTATAACTTTGACTTTAACTTTATTACGCGCCCTTTGCAGAAGTGTAGAAACATAGAAAAGGCAAAAACATCGAAAACGTCAAGGAATTTCAAAATGACAAGTTTCGAAAGGAAAAAACGTAAAACAATTAATAGATCCTTGCTCGACAATGTAGGTAATTTTTGACAAGTGTTTTGAATTCTAACAAGTTGATCGGTATCTGAACAGTATGACTCATCTTCAAGTATTCCATGCCGGCTCTGAAGGTGAAGAAGCCGCGCCACAAAGAGGTGCGCGGCTGACGGAACTTAAGCCTGAACCTCTCTCTCCTAGTATTTGTTATATTTTGCTATGATTGAGCGCTCCGCTCTTTACTCCGCCCGGACTCATCCGGAGCAAGATAACCTTTAGCATCCTTCGTAGCGGCTGATTCCTCCACGCTCAAACGCTCAAAAGTCAACTTAATAAAGTGTGGCCCTCTTTTAGCAACAAAACACGGTTTCCGCGTTTTCTTCAAGCATGCCTTGCTGTATAGGGCACCAGAATTTCGGTAAACGAAAAGAGATATCAAAAGTGCAATCTATTGTGAACACTGCTTTAAGTTCAGGAAAATTCGTTTTCGTTCAAGGTGTTCATGGAAAAAGACGTGGAGAATCGCTCTTTGGAGGCCCATAATTTTCAAGCGGAAGTCAACCTAAATTTTCCTGCTCCCTCTATCGATCTATACCAAAAAAGTGCGAATAAAAACTTTCTAGGCGAATGGCATCAAGTACAGATCCATCAAGCGAAACTGATTGAACGTAACCCCTATGTAGACACCGCGACTCAATGCATGTGGTTGCGTCGCGGCCATTACCGTCCAATAGCGCCGAGAGACTAAGCTACTGGGCAGTGTTGACCACGGCGCAATCGCTCACACTGAAATTCAACATGACAGCACAAAAATTCACGCAAGAGTCTGCTATCCATCAAGAACTATTGATGTTCGTCTCTGTACAACGTTTGTTCCGTTTTGATCTATGACTTGCCCACGACTTTCAACTTCTGCGAATTCGGTATTTTTTCATGAAATTGGGGACGACCTTCGAGCCCACAGTTTAGATCAAAAACGTGAAAACGTGGATGTGATCGTTCAGAGAACCACCGCAGTTTTAAAACAAGAAGTTCACCACAAGAATTTAAGAAGGTGTTCAGCGCTAAAATTTTGCCAGGATTCGACGCTGCAACAAGGGTAAAATTCCTTACATTGATACGCTGATTGGGTATGCTTTGTGTCACCAAGAAAACATAATTCTGTCATTATTCAAAGCACTTCGATTACGTTGCCTTGTTTTTCCAGTCCAAAATATGCAATTACGAAAATAAAATGTTTCAAAAGACAAAAAATTTTTCGGTTTTTTTCGAAATTTTTCGAATTCAAAACCGAAAATTTTTCGTTTTTCGGTTTTTTCGGTTTCGAAGTTTTTCGCACATGCCTGCTCCAGACCGCGCGCCGAATCCTGTGCTGAGCTTGTCATCCCTGAGGATCCACCCCTTCTCATTCTGTCAGGTGACGTAGACTACAGGTTATAGCAAGGGTTGGCCGATGTCTCAACTATAGGTGACCACATCGTTTAAGGAAAACCTAACGACTGGCTGACTCACTTCCATTCGGAAAGCACTCGGTCAGGAATCGCTCCAGCCGCGAAGCGGCTGGAGAGGTTTGGTTTTGCCTAGGCCTTGTGATCACTTCTAATTTTATAAAGTAGTTTATAAAACCATTAAAACAAATTTTCTGCAGATTTCCTTCTGGATATAAGTGGAGGGGTCCAAAAGACACCAGCTATCAAAATTTGGGCGGAATCGGTTCACAAATAACAAAGTTGTGAGCCCGAAAGCTTAGGAAAAATGCATGGTGTGCGCCGTAGGCCGTGAGCCGTGGGCCGTAGGCCGTAGGCCGTAGGCCGTAGGCCGTCACGCTTTTCATTCCTCACTGCTAGTATCCACTGCCAATGGTCACAGGCGGTCAATTTCAGGCAGGCAAGTTGGTAGGGGGACGCAGGCTGGTGAAAGTACATCTGGCTTCTGATGACGTCATCGGGACGTCGTGAAAAGTGCTTCTGGCTTCTGATGACGTCATCGGGACGTCGTGAAAAGTGCTTCTGGCTTCTGATGACGTCATCGGGACGTCGTGAAAAGTGCTTCTGGCTTCTGATGACGTCATCGGGACGTCGTGAAAAGTGCTTCTGGCTTCTGATGACGTCATCGGGGCGTCGTGGAAAAGGCTCCTGGCTTCTGATGAGGTCATCGGGACGTCGTGAAAAGTGCTTCTGGTTTCTGATGACGTCATCGGGACGTCGTGAAAAGTGCTTCTGGTTTCTGATGACGTCATCGGGACGTCGTGAAAGTGCTTCTGGCTTTGATGACGTCATCGGGACGTCGTGAGAAGTGCTTCTGGTTTCTGATGACGTCATCGGGACGTCACGTGAAAAGTGCTTCATTTCTTGATGACGTCATTGGGACGTCGTGACAGGAAGTGCTTCTGGCTTCTGATGATGTCATCGGGGCGTCGTGAAAAGTGCTTCTGCAGCTTCTGATGACGTCATCGGACGTCGAGAAGTGCTTCCTGGCTACTGATGACGTCATCGGGACGTCGTGAAAAGTGCTCTGGCTTGATGACGTCATTGGGACGTCGTGAAAAGTGCTTCTGGCTTCTGATGACGTCATCGGGCGGACGTCGTGAAAGTAGCTTCGGGCTTCTGATGACGTCATCGGGACGTCGTGAAAGTGTTCTGGTTTGATGACGTCATCCGGACGTTGATGGAAGAGTGCTTCCTGGTTCTGATGACGTCATCGGGACGTCGTGAAAAGTGCTTCGCTTCTGATGACGTCATCGGGACGTCGTGAAAAGTGCTTCGGCTTCTGATGACGTCATCGCGGACGTCGTGAAAAGTGCTTCTGATTTGATGACGTCATCGACGTCGAAAAGTGCTTTATTTCTGATGACGTCATCGGGACGTCGAAATAGTGCTTGGCTTCTGATGACGGTAATCATCAGGACGTCGTGAAAAGTGCGTTTGATTTGATGACGTCATCGGGACGTCGAAAGTGCTTCTGGCTTCTGATGACGTCATCGACGTCGTCGAAAAGTCGCTTCTGGCTTCTGATGACGTCATCGACGTCAGTGAAAAGCTGCTTACTGTTTGATGACGTCATCGGGACGTCGAAAAGTCCTTCTATTTCTGATGACGTCATCCCGGGACGTCGAAAAGTGCTTCTGGCATTGATGACGTCATCGGGACGCCGAAAAGTGCTTCTGGTTTCTGATGACGTCATCGGACGTCGTGAAAAGTGCTTCTGGCTTCTGATGACGCCATCGGGACGATCGAGAAGTAAGCTGGTTTGATGATGTCATCGGGGCGTCGAAAAGTGTTTGGCTTCTGATGACGTCATTGGGACGTCGTGAAAAGTGCTTCTGCAGCTTGATGACGTCATCGGGACGTCGTGGTGCGTTTCTACTTCTGATGACGTCATTAGACGTCGAGAAGTGCTTCTGGCTTGATGACGTCATCGACGTCGTGTAAGCCGGCTTTGATGACGTCATCGGGGCGTTCGTCGAAAAGTGGGCTTGGTTTCTGATGACGTGTCATCGGGACGTCGTGAAAAGTGCTTCGCAATTTGATGACGTCATCGGGACGTCGTGAAAAGTGCTTCGGCTTTGATGACGTCATCGGGACGTCGTGAGAAGTGCTTCTGGCATTTGATGACGTCATCGACGTCGTGAGAAAGCTGCAACTGTGACGTCAGTTCTTAGGCGAAGTTTAGCTGATGACGTCATCGGGACGTCGTGAAAAGTGTTTCCGCCTGACGGCATCTCGAAAAAGCTGTGATCGGAGACGTCATCGGGACGTCGAAAAAGTGAGGGTGGCTGCGAGCACCTGATGACGTCATCGGACGTCGTGAAGTGTTAAACTTCTGATGGACGTGCGAAAAGTGCTTCTATTCTGATGACGTCATCGGGGACGTCGAAAGTGCTTCTGGCTTTTGATGACGTCATCGGGACGTCGTGAAAGTTCGCTTCAGCTTCTGATGACGTCACCGGGACGTCGAAAAGTCGCTTCTATTTTGATGACGTCATCGGGACGTCGTGAAAAAGTGCTTCTGGCTTGATGACGTCATCGGGTTTGTCGTGAAAAGTGCTTCTATTTGATGACGTCATCGGACGTCGTGAAAAGTGCTTCTGATTTGATGACGTCATCGACGTCGAAAAGTGCTTCTGAATTTCTGATGACGTCATCGGATAGTGAGGTGGCGCGCTCTGATCATTAGGACGTCGAAGTAGCTTCTGGCTTTGATGACGTCATCGGGACGTCGTGAAAAGTGCTTCTGGCTCTGATGACGTCAATTGGGACGTCGTGAGAAGTGCTTTGGTCTGATGATGCTCATCGGGGTGTCGTGAAAAGTGCTTCTGAGCTTCTGATGACGTCATCGGGACGTCGTGAAAAGTGCTTCTGGCTCTGATGACGTCATCAGGTGTGTAAAGTGAGTGGACGATAAATCAGACGTCGATGAAAAGTGCTTCTGGCGCGTCATCGGGTTAAATATGCTGATGACGTCATCGGGACGTCGAAAAGTGCTTCCGGCTTCTGATGACGTCATCGGGACGTCGTGAAAAGTGGCTTGGCTACTGATGACGTCATCAGGGATCATTCGTAGCAAGTGGCTGCCAGCTCTGATGACGTCAAATCGGGGCGTCGTGAAAAGTGCGCTCGCTTCTGATGACGTCATCGGGACGTCGTGAAAAGTAGCTGCTTCGGCTTTCCTGATGACGTCATCGGGGCGTCGTGAAAACTGCTTGCATTTGATGACGTCATCGACGTCGTAAAAAGTGCTTCGATTTGATGACGTCATCGGGACGTCGAAAAGTGCTTCTGGCTTCTGATGACGTCATCGGAAGACGTCGTGAAAAGTGCTTCTGGCTTCTGATGACGTCATCGGGGCGTCGGAAAAGTGCTTCTGGCTTCTGATGACGTCATCCGGGACGTCGAAAAGTGCTTACATTTGATGACGTCATCGGGGCGTCATGTGAAAAAGATGCTTCTGGCTACTGATGACGTCATTACCGGACGTCGAAAGTGGCGCTTCTGGATTTGATGACGTCATCGGACGTCGTGAAAGTGTAACTTCTGGCTTCTGATGACGTCATCATCGGGACGTCGTGAAAAGTGCTTCTGGCTTCTGATGACGTCATCGGGACGTCGTGAAAAGTGCTTCTGGCTTCTGATGACGTCATCGACGACGTCGAAAAGACCAACTACAGTTGATGACGCCATCGGGACCGTCGTGAAAAGTGCTTCTGGCTTCTGATGACGTCATTGGGACGTCGTGAAAAGTGCTTCTGGCAGCTGATATCGTCATCGGGACGTCGTGAAAAGTGCTTCTTCGCGGCTACCGATTGACGTCATCGGGACGTGCGTGAAAAGTGCTTCTGGCTACTGATGACGTCATCGGGACGTCGTGAAAAGTGCTTTGGCGCTCTCATGATGACGTCATCGGGACGTCGTGAAAGTAAGCTTCTGGCTTCTGATGATGTCATCGGGACGTCGTGTGAAAGTGGCTACTGGCTACTGATGATGTCATCAGGGGCGTCGTGAAGAAGTGCTTCTGGCTTCTGATGACGTCATCGGGGACGTCGTGAAAAGTGCTTTCTGGCTTCTGATGACGTCATCGGGACGTCGTGAAAAGTGCTTCTGGCCTACTGATGACGTCATCCGGGACGTCGTGGGAAAACTGTGCTACTGGCTTCTGATGAGCGTCATCGTGGACGTCGTGAAAAGTGCTTCTGGCTACCACCTGATGACGTCACCGGGACGTCCATTGAAGAAGTGCTTCTGGCTTCCTGATGGGACGTCATCGGGACGTCGGCCGAAAGATGCTTCTGGTTTCTGATGACGTCATTGGGACGTCGTGAAAAGTAAGCTTCTGGCTTATGATGACGTCAGTCGGGGCGTCGTGAAAAGTGCTTCTGGCTTCAGATGACGTCATCGGGACGTCGTGAAAAGATGCTTCTGGATTCTGATGACGTCATCGGGACGTCGTGAAAAGTGCTTCTGGTTCTGATGACGTCATCAGGACGTCGTGAGAAGTGCATCTGGCTTCTGATGACGTCATCCGGGACGTACGTGAAGAAGTGCTTCTGGCTTCAGATGACGTCATCAGGACGTCAGTGAAAAGTGCTTCTGAGCTTCTGATGACGTCATCGGGACGTCGTGAAAGTGCTTCTGGCTTCTGATGACGTGGCATCGGGGCGTCGTGAAAGTGCTTCTGAAAGCTTCTTGTATGACGTCATCGGGACGTCGTGAAAAGTGCATCTGGTTTCTGATGACGTCATCGGGACGTCGTGAAAAGTGCATCTGGATTCTAGTATGACGTCATCGAGATGTCGTGAAAAGTGGTCACTTCTGCCTTCTGATGACGTCACCGGGGCGTCGTAGTGCGTTTCTGGCTTCTGATGACGTCATCGGGGCGTCGAAGAAGTGCTTCATTTCTGTTGACGTCATCGGGACGTCGAAAAGATGCATCTGGCTTCTGATGACGTCATCGGGACGTCGTGAAAAGTGCTTCTGGATTCCTGATGACGTCATCGGGGCGTCGTGAAAAGTGCTTCTGGCTTCTGGATGACGTCAATCGGGATGTCGTAGAAAAGTGCATCTGATTTCTGATGACGTCATCGGGACGTCGCGCGAGAAAGTGCATCTGGCTTATAATGACGTCATCGAGACGTCGTGAAAGTGCACCTGCCTTTCCTGATGACGTGACGTCACCGGGGCGTCGTGAAAAGTGCTTCTGGCTTCATGATGACGTCATCAGGGGCGTCGTGAAAAGTGCTTCTTGCTTCTGATGAAGTTTACTGATCGTCAGGTGAAAAAGTGTGCATCTACGGCTTCTGCGATGACGTCATCCGGGGGACTATCCCAGACGGGGCTCCAAGATTTATGTATTGAAATGACCAAAAGCTTCCTACGAAAGATGCTTGATACTACCATCAATCATTGTTGTTATAGAAAATTCTATAGAAGAGCATATGCTCTGGTACATCCCTAGTGACCTGTTGATTTCTGATTATCACCAGCAGCGGAGCCAGTGGTGACCTCGGATCAAATATAATCAGTGATAAAGGAAGTTTCGACGGAAAAGTGCCACTGCTCTAAGCTGTGGTAACCGGAAAACATGAGTTCACTTGGGAATGAAACAGAGTCTACTTTCGATTGATAGCGTTTTCTGTAGGAAGGAAGGTTTACGATGACGTCATCGGGATGTCGTGAAAAGTGCATCTGGCTTCTGATGACGTCATCGGGACGTCGCGAAAAGTGCATCTGCCTTCTAATGCCGTCATCGAGACGTCGTGAAAAGTGCACCTGCTCTCAGCCTGATGACGTCACCGGGGCGTCGTGAAAAAGTGCTTTGCCTGGCTTCTGATGACGTCATCGGGGCCGTCGTGAAGTACTTCTGGATTCTGATGACGTCATCGGGACGCCGCGAAAAGTGCACTTCTGGCTTCTGATGACGTCATCCGGGACGTGTCCGATGAAAAGTGCTTCTTGGTTTCTGATGACGTCATCAGGGACGTCGTGAAAAGTGCTTCTGGCTTCTGATGAAGTCATCAGGGACGTCGCTTGAAAAGTGTGCATCTGGCTTCTGATGACGCTCATCGGGGACTATCCCAGACAGGGGGGCTCCAAGATTTATGTATTAGAAATGACCAAAAGCTTCCACGAAAGATGCTTGATACTACTCATCAATCTCATTGTTTGTTATGAAAATCTCTATAGAGGAAATAAGCTCTGGTACATCCCTAGTGACCTGGTTGATTTCGATTATCACCAGACAGCGGAGCAGTGGGCCTCAGATCGAAACATAACTAGTGATAAGGAAGTTTTCGACGGAAAAGCCACCGCTCCGCGCTGTGGTAACCGAAAACATGAGTTCACTTGGGAGATGAAACAGAGTCTACTTCGATTGATAGCGTTTTCTGTGAGGTGGTTCATTTGATTTCTGTCTTGTTTGCTGGGTATTGGCCCCCTCTATCATGATAGTCCCGTCATCGAAAGCTGTCATGAAAAGTGCATCTGGCTTCTTATGACGTCATCGGGACGTCGTCTTGACTTCTGCTGGGCTTTATAAATCTTTCGCACAGATATTGACAGTAAGTAAGGTATTTGCGTTCACTGCAGTCGCAGAAGGATCGCCGATAATGGATCAAGAATCGAACTATTCAGTTGCTCCAGAGGCGTAAGCGATTTCTGCCTAATGTGAATTTCTGCAAAATTATAACTCTTTCACAAAGACGAATGAAGTCGGGTGTACTTATTAGCATAATACATACATGGGATATTGCACTGTGTAATATCAGATAAAAAGTGAACAATTCTAGTCAAAGGTAGTCTTCCAAGCGAAAGAGGTTGGTTTTAGAGTCAGAAACGTTCAACAAAAAAAGGGAACAAATAGGAAAGTGAAATGAAGAGAGTGTACCCAAATTAGTGCACAATATAAGTTTCAAGGCGATATTCTTGGATTCGACTTTCATTTCTAAACATGGAAACTAACCGTTGCGGTGTTCTACACAGAAGGAAGCTTTTTAGTGGGTCTCTGAAAATGGTTCTGACTACGCAAGGCAACCATTAAAAATGTATCATGCATGTAAACCTAACCCTTTATCAAATCAAAACGGAAGATGATTTTGAAAAGACTTACACAGACGGTTAAGCTCCAGCTAAAAGGAGAAGCGAAACTGCAGGGAATAGAAGTACAGCATCAAACAAGAGTGTTCCCATACAAACGCCGAGAATCAGGAATAATCAGCCGTTGAACTTCTGGAGAACACTTAAACTCTTATCTCATAAAATACCCACAACGGTTTGTTTTCGCTGTTTAGAAGAAAGTCGACCAAGAATCTATCGACTTGAGAATTATATTGTTCACTTTTTTGTACACCACTCTCTTCATTTCACTTTCCTATTGTTCCCTTTTTGATTGAGAACGTTTCTGACTCTAACCAGTAACCTCTTTCGCTTGGAAGACCCTTTTTGATAGAAATATATTTACCCTTGGCAGATCTTGAGAGATCATGCTAAGGTACAGGAATAGTCAAATTTTCTTTCCCGCAAGTGAAAGCATTGTTCTATAAGGGGAGTTCCAGCTGGTGATAGTGAGAGCTTCTACTCCAACTACTGAATAAGCACTCCTCATTCACTCGACTAAGCTATCTTTGAGTAGTTCAAACCGGATAAATGACACTACAGATTTGAAGGCAGTGAAGAGGAAAAAATCAACCCTCAGAAGTTGTTCTAGCAGTCTGTAATTCAGCCCAACCATATCTCACGAGATAAGATTAGAAGATCCGAAATTCTCTCAGCAGAAGCCAGTCGAAAAGCTCCTAAGGTTTGCAGTAGACCTGCTCTATTTTTCCTGCACTAAATGACATCGATCAAAATTGCAAAGCTTATCGATTTCAAAGCGCTCTTACTTGTTCGAGAGTATCTGAGTTTTTTTCATGGAAAAACACCTTAAACAAGGATTAGGCACATCATCTAGTCCGGGGAAACAGGCTGTCATCCGTTTTTCGGACATCCTTCCCATTGGCGTGTCAAATAGACGATGTGCGAAGATTCATCTCCTGCATAAAACAAAAACTCGGGAAACGATTCTCGTTACATTGGACACCGGCGTTAATGGAACAGTGACGTGACGGAATGCACTGTCCATAGTTTGCTGCGGCATCAGGATTCTCCTGATGCTGCATCGCGTATCAATGTTCTGTGTAGGATTTAGTCCAGTGAATGGACGAGGGCTGCCTGCGGAGGTGGATCGTCACTCGCGATGGAAATCCACACTGCTTTAAACAGTCCTAACCACCGCAATGGATTGCGCCTCGCCCATGCGCTAGGACCCCACACATATCTCAAAATTTCAAAGAAACTCTTCATGATGTAAACCCCCAAACACTACGTGTTACGGCGTCAAAAATCATTGACGCTGAAGCCGGTCTTTGGGACCAGAAAAAGGCTAAATAAGGGTTTATGTGTTGCTCAATATTCAGGCTGTTCATGCGTCAATATGGCAGAGACTTCAGACCGACCGGGGTTAGCTGCAATTGGAACAGAAGAAGGAGGGCTTGACCCTGTTTTCTAGAATGCGGGCGGCTATTTCAAGCGGCTCAGCTCCCTTTGAATCTCTTGCCAGCACCACTATTAGTTCAGTCCATGGCCCTGTTATGTAGGTCCTACTGAAAGTTTCAAGATACCATCAATGAGATTTTTTCTAATGAGAAAAGCGAAAAGCAATCCACCCTGATAAGTAATGGCACTTTCGCCACTTGAATCCAGTGTAAGGGGTCGAAATTTATACTTTCCGCCGCCGAGCGGCGCGGCATGAAGGTGCAATCCTGCAATATCGATCGTGCCGCGTCGCATGATCAGTCATTACAGAAACGCACTTTGCCGCGCCACTCTACGGCGGAGAGCATAAACCAGGCCCCTAACAGGCGCGGACGAGGCGCGATCATTACGCAAGCAGGAGCCGTGCGCCATTGTCTGCACCGGCAAGCGGGGTTCTGATGGCGCCCGACGATCACCGCCACCAAGCCTCAGTCCATTGCGCCACGGCACGTCCATCTCCGTGATGAAAAGGATGGTTGTCTCAATTTCCAAAGAATCCAATGATAAGACGCTGCTTTGACAGAGCCGAATTTGCTAAGATTGCATCTGCCGAGGCTGGTCCAGCCTCCAGAATCGGTTTCCAGTTTCTCTATCTATCTTAAAAACAGTCTCGGGTGAGTTCAATGTTGTCTTATAGATTCAGTTCAGAGACCCTGGGAGCAGGTTATGGCCCCTCAAGAAATTAAGTTGAGAAGCACCGGTGGACAGAGTTGTCCGAGGCTTCCTAACTCTAGTCATTTGCAACCACTTAATGTGCCAGACTGACCTGACTGAAGAGAGAATCAGAATAAGGAAAGAACGGGACTACTGTTGCGAGGAAAGCATCCGCTCATCCTGCTGCTGTTGAGGCTCGAAAGATCGAAAAAGGGGCGTGCCAAATCAGCTTCAGGTAGGCGCCTCAGAGCGGCTTCCTCTTATATCTCGCTTATTCGAAGGAATTGAGAGCTCTCGCACTTGGCAAAGTGGTTTAAGGGACTGGTCAACTTCCCAATTTTGTGGAAATCTCAGATTTCGAAATCCCTGAGCCAGTCTGTACCTTTAAAGAGAACAATCCCGTTTATGAAAGGCATCATGACAGAAGAAATCAGGTTGGGCGCGCAACATCAAAGGCTGCTAGCGCCGGGTGGATAAGTTTTTCAACCGCACCCGCTGGAACCCAAACGTTAGCCGATCGCATTTAGAAATCTTTCTTATTGACATTGCATAGCTCTCCTAGCCATCTCAATAGCATCATTCCAGCACAGAAAAGTGTTACGGGTACAGCTTAAAGGCCAAGCAGTATAACCGCTACGTTCCGATGAATAGTGAAGTTGTTATTATCACGAGAAGAGACAAAACACGTATGGCAGTTCAAAATTAAAACTATATGAGCCTGCAAATAGGTTTCGCTGAGAAATTAGCACCCAATCTTGGGAGTCGAAGACAGCAGCCATTTGGTTTGTGTTGGCATGACCCCCATCTAACTAAGGGAACCTCGCTAGTCGAATTATGAGCTTTTGAGAAAAACTATGGGCATTTCTTGGTCAACTCGGATACCACTTCTCTTCGAATCTGAACTCAGATTACACCATACGGACATCTGCAAAGAGAAAAAGTTATAACGCCGGTCTCCAAAGTTCGTATTTCACGCCTTTTTCTATCAAAAAACGCATTAGAGTTTGCAGGCTCAGGAAACAGATCTCATAGCTTGTGTTCAGCCCTCAAAGCTACCCAACTGAGCAGGATTTTGAGTGAAGGCACATTTTCCAAACTTTGCACAGACTGATGGTGTTTTTGGACTTGTGCGGATTTTCGGTTGGGCGCTTATTTATACTTCTGAAAGCGCTAAAAAAGTCCTGCAGATTTCACTCGAAATCCTTCCAGGTGGAGTTATTTGGGGCGCTGATCACGAATCTTTAGTTTATTTGACGATTTACCGAGCTTTTCGACATGGTTCGTTCAAAGCTTCCCGCCAGGGGGTGATGGTAAATCGCGACGTTTGCCGATTTCCGGAGTGCTACGATAGATATGTCTCGAATTGTTGCTCTGGTGCGGTTGTTACCCAGTGCTAAGCAGGAATCTACAATCCATTTATCGATTTCTGATGGAATTACATTGAGTTACGGTGGGTATACGGTAGCTTGGTCAAAGTCTCAGATTTGGCTCAAAATTTCACCTGTGGGTGTTATTTGGGACCAAGTTTGGGCACCGCGTCCCAGTTAACCTTAGGGGTTGCATATTGGACGTTACCGGGAGACGGCAAAGGGGGTTGGTTGCCCTAAACCGGACACCAAAAAAAAACAGTAAAACGAAGCAAATTCTGAATTAGCCATCTTCCCTGCTTGAGAAAGTACCCCCGTACATAAAGCCCGAATTTTATCCAGCTTGAGATGCTGCGATCCCTCAGAGAATGGGTTCGCCGTGCGATATAGTGCTCTGTCCGCAGCTACACTGCAGCGCACACTGGAGTGAATAACATGAACGATATTTGTTAAGAAATGTGTTTCATTACAGAACAGGGAGAGAGAAAAAGAATCGAAAGTGGAGTAAATGGAAAGAAGGCAGAAATAGGATGCTTTCAATGTAAACCATTTCAGAAATTTAAAGTAAATAAACTAGAATTGGAGCAGGGTGAATTTTTCCGGACTTGACAAGGTTCATTCAAAATTAACTTTGTTGATTAAAAACCAGCATTAACCATGAGAACTAAGAGCATTGGGAGAGAAGAGGAGAAGCTGGCGAACATTACAGTAACAGAAAGCTTTGATGTTCAATGTGATTCAAGGACCTTAAAACTCGTCCTGGTTTTGTCCGGTTTTCTGAATTAAACCGGAGTAAGATTTGAGGTCCTTAAGGCCACAATAAAAAACGATCTTGTTGAGGCTAAACTGTTTTACCCAGGTCTCCTCTTTCCACAATATCCTTTGCTCGCATGTTTAATGCTAGTTTTGATCAACTAGGTTTGTTGAATTAAACTTGTCACGACTCGAATCACTTACCCCTGCTCCAACTATATTTGTTTACATTACATTTCTAAAATGGAGAATACATCCAGAATTGACAATTTTCATCATATTCCATTTCCTTCAGTTTCCAATCGTTTCTCTTCCCCGTCCTGAAATAAAAATACATTTTTATTAATACTAGTGACCCTTCAGATCCCTAGCCCAGGGCAGCCAGTTGACTTGAAGGCTGCAAACCTCTGCTTTAGCGTCAAGGAATTCCCACTAGATTGTATCGCGCGCGTGTGCGCGTATGCTGCTACTCAACTATCCCACACTCACACCATCTGCATATCCCAGCTACACATACGCACGCGAAGGAACAATAAATTTCACTTCTTAATGTAGGGTACAAGCTCCTAAACATGCTTGTGAAAGCAACGTGAATTGACCAGTAAGTCTGCTCAGCGGACCAGCGCCGTTCCAAAGACCAAATACCACGATGGCGTCAGTATGGTTGTCCTTTTTGCAGAAGAAACGAGGTCAAACAAGCAAAATAAACATAGGCGTCAAAAAACCTTTTCCAACTGCTCCAATGTTTTCAATTCTCAAATGTGCTGCAACTCATGGTGTTGACTCACACATAAAATCAGGTACATATCATTTGCATCCTCATAGCGAGTGAGCTTAAATCATTACCCCCATCTAATATTCGTTTAAACTGCCCAACGATGGGTAGATCGGCTCTGACCTTACACACTCCGTTCACTACCATGAGTATTCGTTCCAAACCCAGCCCGAACAGTAGACCAACTTCATGAACCCACCTCCTCCGATTCAGCACTTAAACCGTATTCGTTTGGCTCCCTTGAACAATGCGGCCAGCATCGCCGGACACCTATCATTCAACACACAGTAAGTAGTGGATTAAACCCAGCAGCTGACGATGGGCCAAACACAGCCGATACGCACTCCATTCACCAAGCATAGTATTCAGTTCAAGCCTTCGCCGGAGAACGATGACCAACTCCGCCAGGCCCACCTCCAATCAGCTCTGCGCGTGGCCATTCGTTCAGCTTCGCATGAACGATGGACCACTATCGCCGATACCTCCAATCACCAAACGTAGTATCCATTCCGGCTCCGCCGGCGATGGGCCGACTATGGCGGGCCCGCCTCCGATGCCACGCGTAGTGACGTTCGTTCGACTGCTTGAACGATGAACCCCTTCGCCGACCCACACCTCGAATCCGCACGCGTAGTATTCGTTCGGCTTCGCCGACCCACCGCCATTCACCACGCGTAGTGTTGATTCGGCTCTTGCCAAACAGAAGAGCCGGCTTCGCCGGCATACACCCTCCGTATAATGTTCGTTCGGCTTCTGACATGTCGCCAGGCGACTTCAACGACCCGCATCCAATCACCACGCGCGTAGTATTCGTTCGGCTTCGCTTAAACCCGCACCTCATTCACCCGCGCGTGCAGTATTCGTTCCGGCACCTTGAAACTTCAGGCTGAGACACTCATGGCCGAGCCCACCTCCAATCACCAAGCGTAGTGAACCATTAGGCTCCGTACAGGCAGATGGATGACATACGCCGAGCCACCTCCAGATCTTGCGCGTAGTCTTCAGTTCTAGGCTGTGAGGCCACACCTCCATTCACCACGCGTAAGTAATTGATTGAGCTCTTACACTTGAACAATGGAGCAAGCATCGCCAGCCACCCTCCCATGTAGTATTCAGTTCGGCCCCATCAAGGCTCAACGGTAGACCAACACTTTGCCAGACCCACACCTCCATTCACCACCTTGTGATAAATTCATTCGAAGCCCAGCAGGCTTTGATGAGTAACTCATGAGCCCACCTCCATTCACCACCTGTGGTGATGGATCTGAAACAAAAGCATGAGCTGATGCGAGACTTTGCCAGACCCACCTCCAATCATCATGCGTCGTAGGCTAGTTCGGCTTCGTGAACCACCTCCATTCACCACGCTTGATATTTGGTTTAGCTCCGCCATGAAACAGTGAGACCAACACTCGCCTGCTACCCTCCAGTATGATAATTGGTTCAAAGCTTCGGAAAACTGTATCATGGGGCCAGCTATCGCCGACCCACCTCAATCACTTGGCGTAGTGTCCATTGGCTCCGCCAAACCACTTAGCTGATGATGAGCTGACCCATGGGCTCCTCCAATGCCACGCGTAATGTTAGATTCGGCTTCATGGAAACCTCCATTCACACATGCATGGTATTCGTTTCCAGCTTTGCGACACCCCTTTGTGTAATGATATTCGTTTTCGGCTTCGCCATGGAAGCATGATGGATAAACTTCCGTGACTGCCTCCAATCGCCACGCATGGCCAGTATTCATTCAGCTCACGCCAAACATTGGGTCGGCTTCAGCCGACACACTCTCCCAATCTACCACGCGTAGTATTGGAACAGCTACATGTTCCCTCCTTCATACACACGTGTAGTATCTCATTCATTTGCCAAGAACAGTTGAGCAAGCTTCGCATGCATACCCTCAGTGTGATATTCGTTTGACCTTGGGCACGGGTAAGTGTCACTTCAGCAAACTTCGCCACCTCAATCACCACACTTTGTGAAAACATTGGTTTGACATATGCCAAACGATGGGCCAGCTAACACCACTACCCTCCATGTAAAGTATTCGTTCAAGCCACGAGGCATCATGAATGCCAGCATCGGCGAGCACTCAAATCACCTGGCGTAGCATTATCCATTCAAACCACTTGAAACGATGGGTAAACTTCTTAGCCGACCACACCTCAATCACTGCGCGTAATGTTGTTTCAGCGTCGCCGACCCACCTCCATTCACCACGCGTAGTATTCGTTTCGGCTTTTGAACGATGAGCCACTTCGCCGACCCACCTCCAATCACCAGAAGCGTAGTATTCATTGGGCTCCGCCAAACAGTGGGCCGGCTGCGCCGAGCACCTCAGTCACCACGCGTCGGCTTCGTTAAGACAAACTTCGCCATCCCACCTCAAACTACCACGCGTAGTATTCGTCAGCTTCGCCATGAACGATGCGGCACACAACCGCCGACCCACACTCAATCATCACGAGTAGTATTCGTTCGACTTCGCCGAACCATGGGCTGTTGGGCCTTCGCCGACCCACCTCAATCACCACGCGTAGATGTTCATTCCGGCTCCGCCAAACGATGAGCCGGCTTCGCCGACCACACCTCCAGTCACCACGCGTAGTATTCGTTCGGCTTCGCCGACCCACCTCCATTCACCACGCGTAGTATTCATTCGGCTCCCGCCAAAACGATGGACCGACTTCGCCTGCTACCCTCCGTATAGTAAGTCGTTCGGCTTCGACGTATCATGGGCCATCGCCGGCCCACCTCCAATCACCACGCGTAGTATTCGTTCGACTACGCCGAACGATGAGCCAACTTCGCCTAACCACCTCCAATCACCACGCATAGTATTTCGTTCACGGCTTCGCTGACCCACCTTAAAATCACCACGCGTAGTATTCGTTCGGCTTCGCCGAACGATGAGCCCGCTACCGCCGACCCACCTCCAATCACCAAAGCGTAGTGTTCGAACGGCTCCGCCAAGCGATGGGCCAGCTTCGCCGACCCACCTCCAATCATCACGCGCAGTATTCGTTCTGGCTTCGGCGACCAACCTCCATTCACCACTCGTAGTATTGATTCGGCTCCGCCGAACGATGAGCCGGCTTCGCGAGCCACCCTTTGTGTAGTATTTGTTCCGTATGGCTGAACGATGAGCCACTTCACCGAACCACCTCAATCACCACGCGTAGTATTCGTTTGGTTCCGCCAAACGATGGTATTTCGCCTGCTACCCTTTCGTATAGTATTCGTTCGGCTTCGACGTATCCATGGGCCGGCTTCGCCGACCCACCTCACGTGCGTAGTATTCGTTTGGCTCCGCCAAACGATGAAATACTTCGCCCTGCCGCTACCCTCAGTATAGTATTCGTTCGGCTTCGACGTATCATGGTGACTTCAGCCGACCCACCTCCATTCACCACGCGGCGGTATTCGTTCCTAACTTCGCTGAACGAACGATAGGCCGGCTCCGCCGGCCCACCTGTAATCACCACGCGTTTTCTCTTAGGGTTCAGAAACTTGCCCTCGATTTGGTTTCAGATTTGGGATTGTTCATGGCACTCCCATCTCTCCAGGTACCGAGTTTGATGGAGGTTTGAAAAGGGCTTTGCTGAAAAGCACTCTCGAAAATTCACTTTTTCAAACGCCTGAGGGGGTCTTTTGATCCGAAATTTTCTCTCCAAGAATTCGAGACTTGCCTCAGTGGTTTCCTGCCTTGGGATTGTTCATAGCACTCCCCATCTCTAAAATTACCAGATTTGATGTAGGGGGTTTATAAAGGGAGTTTCATTGAAAAATGCTCTCCGAAATTACCATTTTTTGACGCCATAGAGAGGAACCTTTTTGATTCGAAAATTTCTCCTAGGATTCGACCAGCATTCACAATAGAAATGCACTTAAATACAAAATGAAAATGCACTTAAACACAGGAAATCGAAAAAAGAAGCAATAAGCAAAAAAAAAAAGCAGGACGAAGCAGTGGTGAAGCTGAATAACGCTTGTCTGGCTCCCTCTTCGAAGCTGCCCCACCACCATGCAGGCGCTGTGCTGAACGCTCGTAGCCCCATATGGCCCCCATAGTCAACATTGACACCCTTTGTGCGATTCTTTATGCATAGGATTGTGTGCGCGTCCGCTCCGTGTTGCGCCTGTGTAGCTGCGTACACACACCATATCACTTGCACGATGAGCAGAAGTCTCTACGGGATAGCGGCATTCTACGTGGGTAAAAATTGGGTTTCCACTCCCTACCCATCTCATCATTCTATATGGTTCCTCAGCACAGAATAATTCTGAAGAAATTCTTCATCAGAACGATCAAACACGGATCAATTCTTTATACATGGGTTCAGGAAAACATTGGATAGAAAGCTTTAATTACAGCAATAAAAGTAGCTCTGTAGATTGTTTGTAATTGCTGAATTGTAATGAATAAAAAATTGTTTAACCTTGCAATACAACCTCACTTCTTATTAAAAATTTTTATTATGAGATTGTTTGGAAGTTTAAAGAAATGACACTACCTTTTTTGTTGACATTTTCAGGAATTTTCTTATTCATTGCTTTTTATGCTCTGGTTTATCAAAATAAGGAAATTCAAGATCATGGCTGTTGTATCAAACTTTTTGGAAAACAGCCGATTTCGATTTCACATAGGAAGTGCCTGAAAATTACCAGAGCTAAGGGTGCATAGTAAAATCCCCATGCCAGGACACGTGCCCAGTCCTGTTTGGGACGCCGAACACGAATTTGGAGTTCATTTTTGATTTTCGAAATTTTAAAGGTAGGTTCAGCCAGTTTAAAGGCATTGCTGCCCGCCGTAAACTACAGTAACCAAGAATCTGGGCCCCAGATTGGCGTTCGGAGGCCTGAATAACCCCCCCAGTTGAAAAGTTTTTGAGCCGAATCCAAAAATGTTTTCCAAACACCCTAAAAAGTGGCTGATGGGTGAGTACCCTTTTGCCTTTTCACGAAGCTTCAAAAACGCTCATAACTTCATTGAGAGATGCCCGTATGAAATCCAGTTCAAATTCGAAGAGAGCCTGTCCAAGTTGACCAAGGAAACATTCACAGTCTCTCAAAAGCTCATACCTGACTAGCAGGGAGTTTCCCTAGTAAGATTTGTGTGAAGAATTTTCTATGGTGAGCACTTGGGACCAGAGCCAACCAGGTGTGCACCATTTATAGAAGACAATCTCAAACACTTGTGGGTGAGTGTCAAGGTCGACCTCGAGATGAGATGTTAAATCGTGAGCTGATCACATTCACCTTTTCATTTCCCAGAGCTTAAGTACGACAATGCGCGTCAGATCGCATTATATTTAGTAAGGACCGCTTTTTTTCCTGATACGTATCTTTCTGAAAGATAAATTTATGCACGTACCGGCATTATTCATTGTGGCGGCTTGCGTGCAAAGAATATTATTTGACAAGGGCATCCCCTACTCCCAGAGAAGTAGGCGCACTAAGTAGAGGTTGCAACAAAACACTCCACATAAATTCTCATTTACAAGGTCTGCAAAAACTTCTTTAAAGGAAACATTTCTGAAAATTTAGCTTCTGGCAAAAGTAACGATTTGGTGATGTCAAAAAAAGTTTCAAAAATGTCGTGAAATATATCTTAAAAAATGGTTGGCGACTAAAATGGTCTGAAGTGGTAAAAAAGGCTAGGAAGTGAAGTGAAATGACTAAAAATACGATTTGGCGGTGAATAATAAACTAACCAGCGATAAGTGAAGACAG